>CAUYLG010050538.1:0-129059 GCA_963573385.1 Cacajao melanocephalus
CAACCTCCCACCCGTGGCAGCCTCAGCACCCTGAAGGCCTTCTGCCCTGGGGGCACTTGGGTTCCCACTGCAGTGCATGCCTTTGGTTACTAATCACTTGTTCCCTGCCTGCCCTCCAGAGGGTGGCCTATTGTGTGTCCACCAACCCCAAACCAGCTGTAGCTGTGCTCTGGCTAAACTTTGTTGCTATCCAGTGGCTGAGCCACCTCCTCTCCAGCTGAGTCTGAACCGCTAGCAACTTCATTTTCACTTTGGTAGCTCTCTCAGGCCTAGGATACCGTTTAGAGCTTCTTTTTATCTTACTCTTTTATAACAGTTAATAATTTTACCTTAAATTTCCCCTGTGTAAACTACTGTGTGATTTCTCTCCTGATTAGACCCAGACTGCTACCAGTGGTTCCAGACATGACTCACTTGTAAGTTGAATCTGTGTTATTAACATTTTTTCATGACTTTCGTAAGTCTAGAAAATCAACAAAACAGTAACACAAGCTCTGATTTGCAGTGTTTGGCAATTTCCTTGGTGTAAATACTCCTATCATGGCCAGTCTCAAGCTCCCAATGTGACATCACAGATTGTGGGCTTGGGAACAGATGCCCAGTAGCCACCATTAATACTCTTCCCACTGTATCGATATCATGGATGCAAGTCACTCTCAAAGCATAGAAAACAGCAAAAGTAGCAAAACTCATTAGGAAGAGATGTGTGTTTCGCATTTGATTATAAGTTCATATAATTAATTGTGAATAATGCCAACTGGCTCACAAAATGTGAGAACATTTAATGCTTGGCTCTACTGAATGTTACAAGCCAGCTCTAGCGCAGCACTGGGATTAAGGGCCCCCAGCAACAAACCAGGGGGAGCTCAGCATTCTTTGGGCAATTGCTGGCCCCCTCTGGCATCAAGGCTTCGGTTCAGCCTGTGGCATTGGGATGGGGGGTGAAGTGGGGACAGAGGAGACGGCGCAGGCTTCACTCAGCACCTCCCATTGCTCCTGTTTTCTGCCCTGACATTGATGCCCCTTCACGTCCCGCCCTGAGCATGGAGGCAGCAGCCTTCCCCCGGGCCGTTTCCAGCATGGTCAGACCTGCCATTTGCCACGCATCTGAGAGTTCTTGTGGTCATGGCTGCTGCTCTTTTGCGCCCAGCTGACGTCGTTGAAAGAAGAATTGAGGGAGTGGCTGTAGGCGTGGTGGTCACAGAGTCGGGAATCTAGTCCGGACCTTACTCCTGGCTAGTGGAAAGACTGGGCCAGCCAGTCACGCTCCCGGGCCTGAGGCCCCACCTGTGCAGTGAGGGGGGGCCCGATGTGACCCTGAGGGTTTCTTCCAGCTCCAGGATGAAGTCCTGCTTCAGGTCCATCTTGATGGCAGGCACATAGATGCCACCCCCCAGGATCTGGCAGCTGCAGGGGCATGAGTGGGTGCCACAGTCCTGCTGGGAAAGCCTATCCCTGGGAACCGCCCCAGACCCTGATCTCAGGACCTGCCATCAGATAGCTCAGCCTTCGCCAAGAGAAAACAAAACACAGGCGGGTCATCTGATCTTCCTCTTCCACTTTCCCAGCATCCAACCAGCCTCTATAATAAAACCCAGAGGAGATGGTCCCCTTCCAGAGATAAAACCCTTCCCAAGCCTCCCCGCTACTAGGGCAACGCTGGGCAGGGGGCGGCTGGCAGGGAGCCCCAAGAGCTCTGCGCCAAGGGGGCTGGGCTGGTGGGGTCAAGCTCCCAGCGGCTGCCTGCCCAGGGCCTGTGCTAATGAGAGAGGAGAGTTACACTCTGCTTTGGTGCATATCACGACAGAGGGGACACCTTGGGGTCAAGGGTCAGCATGAGGGACGTCTTCACGGTTCAGTGTGCAGACAGGACCAACATCTCCCACAAGCAAGATGCTAAGTGAAGACCTCAGAAACAGCAAGTCCAGAGCACGTGATTATAGGAGTGATGCAGGGAGCCTCAAAGTACCCCAGGGCAGGAAAGACCTCAGATACAGACTGGCCTCACTCAGCCTGTTTAAGACCAAATTAGAGAGGGTCGTTGTGTTCCATGGGACTCCACCAGAGCCCAGCAAGCCAGGAGTCTGCCCTGGCCTGGGATGCAGCCTGGAGACTGTGGGGCCAGTGACGGTCCCCATCTCCCAGGCGCAGTCCTTCCCTTCCTTCGTCACCCTCTGCACACCCCTCTCCATTCCTGCTGTCACACCGGGGTCAACCACAGGCCCTCCTTCAGGTCATCCTTTCTTCCTTAAAACAGAGTCTGATGTCTGACCTAGTTCAAGAAAGTGGTGGCTCAGTGTCCAAGGAGCCAGTCTGCGGTCTGCCCTGGGCACCCCTAGCTGTATCCGCCTGTGCTTATGCAAAGTGTAACTAAGTCATGAATTCATGGGCCTGTTAGTGCCCTGGCTTCCACATGCCCCCTTCATGGTCTGATGAAAGGTAGATGAAAGAAGAAGAAAGCTAAAGTCTAACTTGCTAGAAGGCTATTCAGGAGGGAGAGAGGACAGAAATTACGAATAAATATATACAGCCGGGCATGGTGGGTCACGCCTATAATGCTAGCACTTTGGGAAGATGAGGCAGGCGGATCACCTGAGGTCGGGAGTTCAAGACCAGCCTGACCAACATGGAGAAACCCCATCTCTACTAAAAATACAAAATTAGCCGGGCATGGTGGCACATGCCTGTAAACCCAGCTACTCAGGAGGCTGAGGCAAGAGAGTCGCTTGAACCCGGGAGGCAGAGGTTGCAGTGAACCGAGATCGTGCCGTTGCACTCCAGCCTGGGCAACAAAAGTAAAACTCTGTCTCAAAACAAACAAAAAAACACCTGTGGATGACCCTTGTGCAGGGGCTGGGACTGCTGGAACTGTGGACGGACACCTCGCAGCCCCATGAGGTGCATCTCCCAGGCACGGCGACACCTCCCTGGGGCTGTCCCTTGTACACACACTGTTACTCCAGCAGCCCCGGCCCCTCTACCTTTCTCCAGTGAGAAACCATGAGAGTGAAATCCTCGGGCTGAGAAACTGTGAGAGTGTGTCCCAAGCAGGCGCCGGCCTCAAAGAAAGCCAGCCCACTTCCTCCCCACCTGGTGTCCAAAAGAGCTGCATGTTGGGCGCAGGGGTCTGTGCAGCCCTCCCCTCTCCCCTGGCAAACGCCAGCGTGGGGGCAGTTTGGCCTGCGCAGGTCTGCACAGGGAAGCGGTCTGCTCGCTGGGCCATCAGTCACCAGTGCAGACCCCAGCCCTGGCATCCCCTGTTCCTAATTCACACGAAGGTGCCTGCTGTGTAATGGTGGCTCTGCCTACTTGCATAAGGACTGAGGCATCTGGCAGGAAAAGACGTCAGGCTTGGCCAGCTCCATCTAGTGAGACATCCCAAGTCACCGGGAAAAGGGTTTTTCATTAAAGCCTCCAGGGAGGTGTTGGGACAGGAGCAGCACAGCTCAGAGACAAGCCATCAGAGCATGTGACAGCGAGGAGAGAGCCAAGCACACTGTCACCAAGCCCCAGGCCACACCGTTCCACGGGAGAGACTTTCCTGCAGCAGTGGGCGTTGGGGGAGGGGAGGAGTGAAAACTTATTCCTGGGCTCTTGAAATACGCTAGCTTGGCTGTCATGAATACATTTTAAATAACCCTGCTAACTCCATTTTGCCCACCCTGAGCGATGTTGCCCAGCCTGAGCTATGTAGGGCATTCTGTTCTGAGAGCTTGTGGTCTGAGACACCTGGCATCTTTGTAACCAATTTTCTGAGAAACAGGGCCCACTGGCCTATACATCCTGTACTTGCAAAACCGTGCAACTGCTTACCCCACATCCTGAGTAAAAAAACGAATTTAAGTAGAACTTTTTTGTTAGGCACCCCCCTTCCCCTCACCTGCTCTTTCTGCTTCTGTAGCAATCTGCTTACCGCCCCCTGACCCTAAGCTGGTATAAAAATGTTGACCGCCCTTTGTTCATGGCCGAGAGGTTTGAGCTCTAGTGACTCTCGAACGCCGGCCAATTAAAGGTGAACCCTCAACAAACTCAGTGCGTGGCGCTTCTATTTAAACTCGCTCGGCTATAACACTCATGGGAAGCCCTGACGAGCCCCACAAACATCGGTGCAGGAGAGGCAGCAGGAAGGGTCCCGGTGTCATTGTGGAACCCGGATTTCCACAAATGCCTTGCTTCCCACGGCCCGGCCTCCCGGTCCCGCGCGCCTCACCTGTTGTTCCAGCCTCTGCGCCTGCTCCCATCTCTGGGGAGTCACCCGGTGGGGCTCCCCAGTCCCCGCAGTGCGTCTTCCTCCGACTCCCAGGGCCCGGCTTGCCCTTCGGCGCTCAGCTGTTGTTTCAGATAGGGAGTCAGGAAGCCATTTCTGCACTCATACAAGGCTGCCAGAGGAGGCTGAGGAGAAACAGCACACCCCAAGGGCAAGGCGACAGGTTCACAGTCCTTGCGCCCTTCCTCCTTCCCCAGAAGCAGGACTCCTGGCCGCTTCGATCTAGCACCAGCAACAGCTGCCGTTTATCAGCCTTCAAATTGGTACCCAAATCACCTGCTTGCAACTCCTCACACAGACTGGCCTCACTCAGCCCGATTAAGACCAAATTAGAGACGCTCGTTGTGCTCCGTGGGGCTCCACCAGAGGCCCAGGGAACCAGGCAGAGGACAAGAGGATTGGGCCACCAAAGGTCACCTACTTACAAGCCCGGACTGGCAATGTCATCGTGGATGGAGGAGGTGGACGGGCATTTTTTTAAGGCCACCCCCTGCTCGGGACACACTCTAGTCGTTTCTAAGCCTGTGGGCCACTGGGGAGAGCTGGAAGGAGCCAGGGACAGCCACAGGGAGGTGCCACCATGTCTGGGAAACACCTCATCGGTCTGGGCTGCAGGTGACCATCCACAGTCCCAGCCCCTGCACAGGGATTGCTCATGGTCCTTACGGGGTCCTGACGCACAGGCCCCAGGACGGGCTCTTCCACGGAGGTGGATAAGATAGAAACCACCGTCAGGACTCTCTTACAGGTCTCTTCACACCTGTGCTCAGATGAATCAGCAAAAGATCTCCTCTCAGCCTCATGTGACGGCAAAATTCCTTACCCAAGACCAGGGCTGCTTAAATAATACAAGCTCTGCAACGCAAACCTACAAGGTCACTAAAAGAAGTAGGGCACACTGGTGAGCAGCCCTGAATGGTTGCTGAGATCCATTACAGTTCTGCAGCAGGACTCGGGAAATGCTTGCGTGTGTGTAGCAGGCTGTGATGGGGCGTGTGGTCCCAGCTGAGGCCCCCACCCTGAGAGCAATCAGGCTGTCCCATGTCCTGCAGATGCCAGCCATGAAATCCCTCTTATGCATGAGAGTGGATTGTCTGTGAGATCTTAACAGGAGCTATCCCATCCACGCAGACTTGCCAAGAGGTCCCTAAGCCACTTGGAGCCCTTCTAGAAGGGTGAGTTTGATCAGGGAGCTGGCAAGGGAGGAGACCTTGTCAAAGAACTTTGGGGACAGTTTGACAGGAGCTTTGGGGTGCCAACCTTGCCCCTACCGTGGGGAGTGCAGAAGGGAGCTTCCCGCCCACCTCTCTTCACTCCTCCCCCACCTCAAGCCAGAGCACAGGCAGAGAGGAGAGTCTCGAGGAGCCTGCCCCGGAGTTGGGTGCAAGGACTGGACCTCGCCATGAGTGGAAGAGGCAGGCTGGCCTGGGGGGTTTGCAGGAGAACAGCAGAGTTGCTCAGCAGGACAAAGGAGACACTGCGGAAGGGGTCTGAGTTCAGGTCATCTTGACCAGCGCCCTCTGCATGGCCCGTAGTGAGGCAAAACCCTAAACACTGCATCAAAGTCTGGGAAGGGAACAGGCTGTTTGGTCCTTGGCTAGAGCCCTGTCAGCTGTCTCCTGCCCTCTAAGTAGAGCATACACTGTGGACGTAGTGTTCCCTCTGCCTGGCCCTCCTATGTGAAATCCCCTTCCCGGCCAGCCGGCCCTCCCACCTGCACTCCTGGCCCCACCCTTGAAACCCTGTCTGAGGTGGCGCAGCTCTTCTGCAAGACCTGTGCCTGGGCTCCCCTCCACCCCTGCTCAGACCCTCCCTGAGGCCCATGTCCATATCAGTAGAATGCATGAGGGATGCCCAAGCCCATTGTGTCCCAAATGCAAGTGGGTAAAGCCACGCCCTGAGCCCTGGAAGGCTCCAAAAGGGGCGTGATCACAGCCTGCAGCACCTTCAGGGGCAGGAACCCAGAGGAAGAACAGGCCATGCACAGACTCCGCAGTATGAGTGGACAGAGTTGGGAGGAGAGGGGAGTTTCTGAGAGGTAATAAACTCCCCCTGACATGGAGATAACTGGTTGAGGGTCCCGCCCACAGAGGGCAGGAGGCCAGAGGGTGTGGACTCAGGGGAAACCTGCGCAAGCTCACGTGGACCCCACTGCTCAGGGAGCAAGCAGCCTGACTTGTTCAGCCTGGAATCTTGGCTGGGACCACTGGACAAATAACTTTGTACCCGGCGCTCAGGGACAAACTAAAGGTTATAACAGAGATCCATAGTGATGTAAATTCATGTGCTGACATTCTTTGAAAATTGGGTGTCTACAAATGTTAACCAGGACACACAACTCACCAGAACCCCCTGATGACGACGTTCTGACCTCAGGGCAGGCAACACAAGGCAGGGAGGCATTGCATTGGGGAACCAGATTTTTTTTTTTTTTTTTTTTGAGACAGAGTCTTACTCTGTCACCCAGGCTGGAGTGCAATGGCACAATCTCAGCTCCCTGCAACCTCTGCCTCCCAGGTTCAAGCAGTTCTCATGATTCAGCCTTCCAAGTACTGGGATTACAGGCACACGTCACCACACCTGGCTAATTTTTTGTATTTTTAGTAGAGACAGGGTTTCACCATGTTGGCCAGGATGGTCTTGATCTCCTGACCTCATGATCTGCCCACCTCTACCTCCCAAAGTGTTGGGATTACAGGTATGAGTCACAGAGCCCGGTCGGGAAACCGGATTTTAAACAGACACATAGCAAATTTGGCATAATCATTTAGCATTTTGAAGTAGGGCAAAGCAGCCCTAGGAGAAGTCCCATATAATATCAGACTATCAGGATCCCATATCGCATGTGTGATATTGAGCTCATTGCATAGAATCTACAAGTAAACATTGTGTTTAGGCCACTCAGGAAAAAACGGCAGAGCCTGATTCCCGTAAGGAACTGGCCTCATTTGAAGGCTTTCCATCCCACCTCTCTCCTCACTTCCCCTGCACTCCTTTCCTGCTTCGTAAACTTTCACCACTGCCGTCGACCAAAAAGCAAACAAGAGTTTTGGAAACCACATGTGCAACGTGTACACTGAGATCTGATTGATCGCTATTAGGTAAACCAAAATGTGGCTTACCACCCAGGGGAGGCATGATGTGTGAGTGTGAGTGTATGCACATGCGAGTGTGACTGTGGGTGTGTGTGAGTGTGTGATGGTGATGACACAGGATAAGGCAAGTCCCTTATCCTGTATCTGAGAAGATGCATGGTTTGTAGAAACAGACAAATCTGTTAATTGCAGGCTGAATGGCTCCGGCCACTGTGAGCCCATTACCCTGTGATCACCCTCTGATCATACATCATAAAGGAGACCTTGAGGAAACAGTGAGTTGACTGACATCTCATTAAGTTAGCCGTGGCAGGAAACAGTGAAATCTAACTTTTCTAGATATCATGGGTTATCCCTGTAATCACTCAAACTTACAAATGAGCTTTTTATTGGAAACATTTTTATCCTTAACTAAGGTATTCAAAGCACAATTTAATTTTCCTTCAGACTCTAGGTCCTCGCTGTGGAAGGTGGGTCATTGCTTGGGGTTGCAATCGGGATGATGCCATTAGGGCACCCACTTGGCCCCTACAGAAAAATGGCCCCTGCAAGATGTGTAGATCACCACATCTTGCAGCCTCGCATCTACTCATAATGGTCCGTTGTAACTGTGTGGATGAAGCGATTCACAGCGGCACACAGGGATCAATTACAGCAAAATGGCCAAGGTGAACATCATCCTAATCCGTTGAACTGCTCCAGCTCAGCTGACACATAATCGATAGTGTCGTAATCCATCTAGTTAAAAGTTTGCAGAAGCGAGGAGAGAGGGCTGGAGCCACATCCAGGAGGGCAGGGGTTTGCACCCGTCTCTTAACCCTGGGCAGCTGCAGATCTATGTCGTGGGGCCAATGTTATTATATCTGCAAGCTCTGGCTGAGTGTACAGACCACCGTCCCGTTGGAGTTACTGGCTGGCTCCGACCCCACCATATTCCACGTGGGACTTGAAGTGGCAGCCACTTGTCGCCATATGCCTGGGGCCCTTACCCACCAGGCAGCCCTTTGAGCTCCACCGGCTGCATTGGAAAACCAGATTTTAAACAGACAGCTGTGTGTAAGTGTTTGCAGCTGGCGGGCCATGCTTATCTGCGGAAATACTGGCATTGTCACTGTTCTGTTTCTGCTGCTGCCTCCAGGACCTGGAGAGTTGACTCAGTCCTCCCCGGCTGCTGATGCCCCTTTAGGGATCAAGGCTAAACCAAGAGCCAGGAGCTGCAAAGCTGAGGCCCAAACCCTGGCTCTTGGTGACTGTCACCCTGGAGGGCCCAGTAAGCCGTAAGAATAAAGACAGGTCATTGCTGCTACTAACAGTAAAAGCACAAAAGGCGGCAAACTTCTTGTGTTTGTAAATTAGAGTGGATTATAAATACCACATGAGGAGATCTTGAATTGTGTTTTTACATAGATTGTGTCATTTGCAATCCCATGAGGTAGTTTCTGATAATCCCTCCATTTTACAGATGAAGAAACTGAGGCCTTGGGAGGCTACAGACCACACTGATGTATCCGAGCCTCTGGGGCCTTGGCTTCCCACCACTTTGCCGCCTGCCTCCCTGTGAGCCGCCTCTCTCGGCCTCCTTCCACCCTACAACCGCCGTGTCTGTGCTCACTTGCTTGCATCCTGGTGCCAGCGAGGACTGTCACCTGCAGCTTCACTCATCAGGGTTGCCAACCAGAAAAGATCTTTCAGTGTCTGATTTCGTTATCTGCTTACAAAATGCTTTCATGATGATTACATCAAAAATTAGCTGACTTATTTTTCCTCCAAGAATTTCCTTTTTTATATAGCCCAACATTAGCTGCCCCCATATCCACAACACGCTGGGGCTGATCCCAAAGGGCTGGGCCAGTTAGGAATGGCATTTGGCTGTCAGGAGCAGACTGCAGCTTAAACAAGACAGAATTTTATTTCTTTCCGGTGGGAAGGAAGACAGAGCTGGGGTGGAAGCTCCCCGTATCCTTGGGGACAGTAGATCTTTCTTGTCTGCCTTTCTGTGACAAACACATCCCTACTCCAGCCCGAAAGAAGCGGGAGAGAAGAAACGGGCAGAAAGGACACATGCTGCTTCCAAAGGAGTGGTGTGTGCTGGTCCATCCAAAAAAGCAAAACAAAATCAAAACCGGAAACCACACGAGGCCTCTTTTGGTGATGGATGTTCCGGTGGTCTTGGATTGGTGGGCTTCAACAAGCTGGGGTTCCAGCACAATTCAGCCAGAATCTCCAGTCCTAGGCCTATGGAGCAAAAGGAGGTGAAGACGAGTAGTTGGGAGACTGAGAGGAAAAGGAGCAAATGTGGCTGCTGTGGTGACCCTGATACTGGTGACTGCAGGAAGCAGCTGTGAGCCCTGAAGCCAGGGGAGCTCAGAGGAGGGGCTGGTGCCGTACCTCTGAACCTAGCATGCTGAGGCCGGGAGGCAGAAGCCTTGGCATGGCCAGGGCTGTGGTGGTGGCCATGCCCATCCTCTGCTGCCAGAGCAGTCGGGCTCTCCAGGGCACCTCTTTGTGTACCCACAGCCAACAGCTCTGGGCAGTTAGTGGGAAATTACAGCAATTGGTCAAGTCAGAAGCACTGAGGCATCAGTGAGACACACACACGGGCAGTATCCCCCCAGTCGCTAGCTAAAGACACTGACCTTTTTTGGTGATGGATGTTCTGGTGGTCTTGGGTTGGTGGGCTTTAACAAGTGGTGTTTGGAGCATAGCACAATTCAGCCAAGATATCCAGTCCTGCAGCCTGGGACCTTGACTTGGTAAACACAAACACACCTGAGACCCCTTGAGGGACTGGAGGTAAGTGTGAGTCTGAGTTCCAAGTGTTTTATTAAGCCTGACAGCAAAGTGAGTGCTGTCTGTCTGTAGGAGGCCATCTGTGGGAGAGGGAAGATCTGAGTCCAAAGAGTCTCTCCTGGAGCCAGCTCCAGGTCCACCCTCTCCCCATGGATGTCCTCTTGCGAATGAAAAACACTCAAGACAGATGACAGGAGGGTCCTTAGCCTGGAGTGATGACGGCTAGCTCTGGGCCAGGTTCTAGACACAGGCTTGAGGGCGCACGGTTCTGACTCACCACCACCGTTCTTACGGGATGGTCTCGGTCCAAATGGGAGCCCCTCCCAGCCCAAACACCTTACTCCATGTTTTCACAAAATAATTCTAATTCACATAAATGATGTTATTTCGTCAAGGGCAATTGAAGTTATGGTTGCCCACTTTGGGTAATTTTTTTTGTTTTTTAAATGGAGTCTTACTCGGTGGCCCAGGCTGGAGTGCAGTGGTGTGATATTGGCTCACTGCAACCTGCGTCTTCTAGGTTCAAGCAATTCTCCTGCCTCAGCCTCCCAAGGAGCTGGGATTACAGGCACCTACCATTATATCTGACTAATTTTTGTACTTTTAGTAGAGATAGGGTTTCCCCACGTTGGCCAGGCTGGTCTCGAACTCCTAACCTCAGGCGATCCACCCATCTTGGCCTCCCAAAGTGTTGAGATTACAGGTGTGAGCCACTTCACCCAGCCACTTTGGGTAACTTTCAACGTAGACAAAATAGTTATTTTGAGAGGCATCCTAAAACACATAGAAAAAAAAATCCTGACTATCCAATGGCCTGCATTCTTTAGTTAACATCAGGAGACTTCTAAACTCAATTCAGATTCTAAAATTATCTACCTAAGTTATTCTACCCAGGTCAGAAAAACATTTCAGTGATAAACTCAGACTTGTGCTGGGGATTTACATTCTAGGCTTTTCTGACTTCCTTCGACTGATCATTTGCCGGGAGAGGCAAAGCCTTGCTGGGTAAGTGGCACGACCCTAAAAAGGACACAGGTTAACACATCCTTGAAAACACAAACAACAAAAGAGAAACTCCACAGGAACATTTGTCAATATTGCCAACAAAAGAATAACTGGAAATTAATATCCTATCCTAATTTTAGAAAAAAAGAACTAGTGAGGTCTGAGGGATGCTGAGGGGGGCTCCAAGGAAGACTAGACAGCCTCGTCTCACCTTCTTTCCCTCTTCTTTTCCTCTGGCTCTGGAAAGACTCTGGAGGTTAATTATAGCAAATGGTATTTTCTAAAAATGGCCTCCATGCGATTTCTACTTTCATTGCTTTTCCTGAATCTTCCTGCCCTCCCGCCCCCCAATCAGAGCGAGAGTTTATGTCTATTCCCCTTGGCTTGGGGTGGGCCTTTGTAGCTCACTCAATTAATGGGCTGTGGTAGAAGTGATACGGCCTGGCTTCTGGAACCGGGTTAGAACAGTCAACACAGCTTCCACGTGGCCAGCGAGCATGCTGGAAGGGAGCCCAAACCAGACCCGTGCAGAGAGACCACACAGAGAAGCCCACGGGGAGAGGATCCCCAGGCAGATGACTAATAAGCCTTTGGGCGATTCCAGCCCCCATCCTCTGAGTCTCCCAGCTGCGGCCCCAGGCATCACAGAACAGAGACAAACCATTCTGCGGTGCCTGTCCAAATGTCTGATCCACAATATCTGTGAAAATATGTGCTGTTTTACACCACTAAGCTTTGAGGTAATTTGTTACACCACCATAAAAATCAGAACATTAAGTAATGACAAAAGTGTTCCATTATTATGTGCATACTCTAGAACTAACCAGCCCAGATAAACAAATCTCCCACAAAAGAAAAACAATATGTATTACAAAGTCTATTAAAATCTATGGGAGATGCTGTCCTAATTGGTTACAGAGACCTTATATAAATGTAAAATAAGATAATGCCAAGAGTTTCCAGAGGATAGAGAAAAATATTAACCTTCTTGTTAAGTGTTGATTCTTTTTTTTCCAAAGGAAAGAAGTTTCACTATGACTTTCATTAATGACTTTGGTTACTAGGTTACCAAAAATTAGACTATTCACAGCTTTTAAACATGGCTGGAAAATGCTTTAAAAATCCTTCTATAAATATAGAAGAATATATTTTTTAAAAGTTCATTCAATGTTCTTGATAGATGGCTTTGTAGGCAAACTAGAGTGAGATGGTGATTTTGAAACATCTCATTTTAAAACATTTTATTTCTGCTTCCATGTGGGATGTAGAAAGTTGCAAAGAATAATAAAAAAAAAAATCTGGCTAGTGTACCAAAGTTATAATTTTCCTTGAGTCTATCAAAGATCTAAGGTTTCAAGGCAATCAAATCAGCAGAATTCCAAAGAGGGAGCAGGCCCTCCAGGGGACATGAGACATCTCACATTTCTCATCTTTGGCTAAGCACAGGAAAAACATGTGGCCACCATTAGGGATGAAGCTATCAGATAAAATATTAGTAAATCGGCCGGGCACAGTGGCTCACGCCTGTAATTCCAGCACTTTGGGAGGCCGAGGTGGGCAGATCACCTGAGGTCGGGAGTTCCAGACCAGTCTGACAAACATGGAGAAACCCCGTCTCTATAAAAAAGAAATAAAATAAAATTAAATTTTAAAATGTTAGTAAATCATCGAAGGTCAAGTGTGGCCTAGGATGTAAGTTTGGAATAGCTGGGAAGCCCAGGGAGTCACACTCACCCACAAGATCACCGAGGGCTCTCAAAAGACATGTTAGAAGTGGGCAGGAAACTGGGACTGCTCCTTCGGTGGCACAGGTATGTGGGTGTGCAGGACAAGGTCAGCCGCTGTTGCAGGACATGAACAAAGCCCCACCCCCGTCCCCCCTAGATCCTTCCTTTCTAGGCAGTAAAAGCCTTAAGACATTGAGGGAAGGGGACCACCTTCTCCCACACACAGGGCACAGGAAAAATCCATGCTTTTATAGAAACAGTAGGAGCAAAACCCGTATGCCTCTGGAAGAGGGGTAGGAGAACTCTAGCCCGAGGACACAGGAGAAAATCCTTGGCTTCTGTGGGAAGGGTACATGCAAAAACTTCCTAGTTCTGGGATAAAATTAAGAAGCTATTCCAGGCCCAGGATCCTCTACCAATACCAAGCAGAAGTCTGCTACTAGTGAGGGAGGGGAAGGCAGGGAGCTCCCGTCCAAGACCAGTCACAGATACAAGGCAGAATTTAATTGCCATAGGAAGGAAGAGCAGAGTTGCTGAGACAGCCCCACCCTGAGGTTTATATCTGGCTAAGAATGAGGTTGCATCAAGACAGCAAGGAAACCCCTGTCTCACCATAAGCCTAGCACAGAGTAACAAGTAGAGAGTCTATCTCTTGAGAGGCAAGAGTATCGATGGAGCCCCTCCATGGCAAAGGCATGCAGGAATAGCTAAAAGGTAAAAGGAGCATCAGGAACACAGAAGAAAACCACCCAGCACCCTAGTCTCCAATCTAAGCACAAGGTTCTATAGAAACATCTCACATTTACAGAAACTTAAAGCATCAGCAGCACTGAAGATAGCAATGGCAACAAACTAAACCCAAACCCAGCTGAACTCCTAACTAGATCGACTTAACCTTGCACACCAAAACTCAGACAGAATAGGTATGATAATTGGGAGATGTAAATATTATTTACCTCAATCTGTACTCTTAACACACAATGTCTGGCATTCAATCAAAAATTACAATTTTTAAAAAAGCAAGAGAAAACAATCTAGAAATAAAGCAATCAACAGAAATAAATTTGATGACCCCGAAAGTTGAAACCATTAGAAAGAGATTTTAAAATGACTATAATAAATATGTTAATACATCTAATGTAAAAGGAGCAACAAACACAAAAAGGAAATTTCACCAGTGAGAGGAACACTACAAGAAAAAGTAAAAAATGCTAGACATTATATGACATCACAGATAAAGAATTATTTTGACAGGCACATGAGTAAAATGAATACAGCTTTGAAAAAATCAACAAATTTGAAAATAGGTCAATAAAAATTATCCAAAGAAAACACAAAGAAAAAATAATGGCACAAGCAAAGCAGAGCATTCAAGAGCTGTAGGACATCATCAGATGGACTAATATATATGTTAGAGTCACAGGAGAAGAGAGAATGAAGACGAAATATTAGAAGAGAAAATAATCAAGGGTTTTCCAAAAGTAGTAACAAATATTAAACCACGGAGCCAAGACTCTCAGAGAACCCTATGCAGAATAAATACCAAAAATAAAAGAAAGAAAAAGAAAACACTAACCCCACCACCAGCAAAAAATCCCACTTAACTATACATCATAGTTAAACTGTCAAAAGTGGAAGATGAGCCGGGCATGGCGGCTCACGCCTGTAATCCCACCTACTTGCAAGGCCGAGGCAAGAGAATTGCTTGAACCCGTGAAGCAGAGGTTGCAGTGAGCCGAGATTGCGCCATTGCACTCTAGCTTTAGCAAAGAAGTGAGACTCCTTCTCAAAACTAAAAAAAAAAAAGTGGAAGATGAAGAGAAAAGCTCGAAGATAGCAGAGAAAAGAGGGAACATTACATGCAGAACAGCAAAAATAAGAATTACAGGACACTTCTGATCAGAAACTATGCAAGCCAAAGACAATGGAGTGACATCTTTAAAATGCTGAAAGAAAGGGGGAAAAAATCTCTCAACCCAGAATTCTATATTAAGTAAAAATATCATTTAAAATTAAAGTAAAATAAAAACGTTCTCAAATAGAGGCTGCGACAATTCATTTTCGATTTATTTAAAGAAATTTCTTCAGACAGAAGGAGTGTTTTATGATCACCTTGAGGAGCATGGGATTGGGCCCCCTCTCAATGGAATAGTTTAAATGTCAAGAATGATAAGGCCACATGCACCAAGAAGATATGAAAATGTTTCTTGTTCATGCCTTGGGACTTTCTGAAGAGAAAGCATCAGGTGCAAGTCAGTACAAATGGCAGGAGTGAAGCAGAGTTTATGGACCTGGCTTGTTTTGTGAGTCGGGGGGGGACTGAGGAAAAAGTTCAAGCATAAAGGGTGGGACTTTGTGTGGTTTGAACTTCCTGCTGGCACCAAAGGAAGAAATATGCAGGTCCCTGCAATTGGAGGAGGAATGAGGTTTGAAAGCTATCAAAGGTCAAACATAAAAAATGGAGTCTTACTCTTTATTACATGGAATATAATAGAAATTCGAGTCTATATCAGGGGTGTCCAATCTTTTGGTTTCCCTGGGCCGCATTGGAAGTAGAATTGTCTTGGGCCACACATAAAATATGCTAACACTAAGTGTAGCTAATGAGCTAAAAAAAAAAATCTCATAATGTTTCAGGAAAGTTTATGAATTTGTGTTGGGCCACATTCAAAGTCATCTTGGACCTCATGTGGCCCATGGGCCACGGTCAGACAAGTTTGGTTTACACAAAGAAATGAA
The DNA here is from genome assembly GCA_963573385.1 of Cacajao melanocephalus. Classification (NCBI taxonomy): domain Eukaryota; kingdom Metazoa; phylum Chordata; class Mammalia; order Primates; family Pitheciidae; genus Cacajao; species Cacajao melanocephalus. Next base: position 15,624 of record CAUYLG010050538.1, read on the forward strand.
AAGCATGAGAAATAGTAAAAAATTGAAGTAAGCATAAAAGACTCCTCTCACTTTTATTGGAGTAACCACATTCCATATTATACGTCCCGCTATTTATAACCAACTGTATGAAATCCATAAAGCAACCATCAGAAGACTGAGAGGCAGAGAACAGAAGGTAAATTAGCCAGGGATTTTGAGACATGAAGAACAACCAGGTGGTGAGTTCCTGGTGATTATTTCCCTCCCATATATCTTCATCTGAGTACCAGAGATATCCACACTCAGAAATATCAACAGGCACGAAAAACAAAGGCTCCAAGGAAAGCTTGCTTTCTCTAGCCAAAAGTATTGATAAAGAGCAGCCCTGAAAGACAGAACACATTCTACTCCAGATGAACACCTCAGAAAAAGCTATACCTTCTTCCATCCCCACCCAACACTACAGCTGCGGGACTGAGGGCAGAGCCCTGTAAGCCATCCCTGCCCTCCCCTAATGATCAGGCACCCTTCCTTATCCCCACTTGGAGTATGGTCATGGAGACCGTATTAGTCTGTTCTCACTCTGCTAATAAAGACATACCTGAGACTGGGTACTTTATAAAGGAAAGAGATTTAACTGACTCACAGTTCTGTATGGCTGGGGAGGCCTCAGGAAACTTACAGTCATGGCAAAAGAGGAAGCAAACGTGTCCTTCTTCACATGGTGGCACCAAGGAGAAGTGCCGAGCAAAAGGGGGAAAAGCCCCTTACAAAGCCATTAGATCTCATGAGAACTCACTCGCTATCATGAGAACAGTAGCACAGGGTAATTGCCCTTATGATTCAACTACCTCACACCAGGTCCCTCCCACGACATGTGGGGATTATGGGCGCTACAGTTCAAGATGAGATTTGGGTAGGGATACAGCCAAACCGTATCAGAGACTGTAGGTAAGAGACCTGTTTGGGCATTTCTGTCCTGCACTAAGGAGAAAGAACGCTTCCTCCATACCAGTACTTTGAGCAAACTTCAGGGTGAAGCCCTTTCAACTATTCTGATCCTACACTAACATGGGTAGAAGTGGGACCACTCCCCCCATAGCTATCACCGTGGAGACTGTACAGTGACTCCTGTCTACCATCCCTCCGCTGAACTAAGCAAATGTCAGCAAAGAGGCAATGCTCCTCTCCCACTCCACTGGTGCATAGACTGTGACCATCCCCACCAGGCACAAAGCAAACAGCAGCAAAGAGGCAGCACCCCCTCCCCTCCCAATTAGAGCAGGAGTGTGTAGGATTACGGAGAGGAGAGAATCTGTGTATTAATTCCTGGGAAGACCCCCAGGCAGCCTATGCATGACTCATAAGAATCAACACATTAAAAGATTGAAGAACTGAGCTACACTGTCAAATACTGCTGTCATTTCACACTGGCCTCTGGGCAACACATCAGCTGGGAAAACCAGGGTAGCAAACTAAATTGGCATTTGAATCACAGCCTACAAACATGTACCAGAACATGCATTCTTAGCCTAAACAGGTTGACTGCCTCCTGCTGAAAGAAGATTTAAATAGAAATCAGAACTTCACAACACAACACTCAAAATGTCCTAGTTACAATCCACACTTACTCATCATACTATGACCAGGGACATCTCAATTTGAATGCAAAAAGGCAACCAACAGACACGAACACTAAGATAATACAGATACTGTAATTATCCAACGAGGGTTTAAGGAGCCAACAGAAAAATGCTCCAAAAAGTAAACAGTAACACTGTGGGGGTGGTAAAGAAAAAATAGAAACTCTAAACAAAGGGAAAGAAAACTTACCACAAAATTTAGAACTGAAAAATAAAACATGTGAATAAAAAGAAACTTGCTGAATGGGTTGCATAGCAGATGGAGATGAAATTAGAATTAATGAATCTGAAGCTAGATCAATACAAATTATCCAGTCTAAATAAGAAGAAAATAAGACTTTAAAGTGAATAAAACCTCAAAAATTGTGGGACAATAACAAAAAAAAATTAAAATTAATGTGATCAGAGCCTCAATGGGAAAAGAGAAAGAGTATGGTACCCAAGAATATTTGAAGAAAAAATGATTGAACATTTCCAAAATTGAGCAAAAGACGTAAGCTGACAAATTCAAGAGATTAAGCAAACTCTAAGCAGGATAAATCCAAAGAAATCCATGCCCAAATACATAATAATCAAATATCTGAAAACTAAAGACAAATTTAAAAATTTTGGAAACAACCAGAAAACAATGATTATTACCTACAGCATTAAAACTACTCAAATGACAGCATATTTTTCAGCATATATCATGAAGGCCAGAAGGACGTGTCATAATGTTTTTCAAGTGCTGAAAGAAAAAGAAAAACTGTCAGCCAGAATTCTATATTCGCCAAAACTAACTTTCAAGTGTAAGGGTAAAATAAAGGTATTCTCAGATGAAGAAAATCTAAAAAAATTTGCCGCCAGCAGAACTGCCTTAAAATTTTTTTTTGCTAAAGGAAGTTCTTCAGACAGAAAAGAAATGATAACAGAAGGAAATGTGGAACGTTTGGAATGAAGATGAGACAAAGAAAGGATATCTTACTTTTCTATTGCTTTATAACCAATTACTAGAAACTTGGAAGCTTAAAACAACACATTGTGGATGAGTATTTTGGGTATGGCTTAGCTGGATTCGCTGTTTCAGGGTCTCACCAGGTTGCAGCACAGGTGCTGGTGGGACTGTGTTTCTTTCTGGATCTTGGGGTCTTCTTCCAACCTCATCTGGTTGTTAGAAAAATTCAATTTCTTGCAGTTGTAGGAGTGAGGCCCTCAGATCCCACAGGACACCCACAGATTTTGCAATGTGTTGCTCAATAAGGAGTTCCTAGCAGACAATCTTGCTTCTTCAAGGACTGCTGTGGTTAGGTGACACTCATCTGCAACAACGCAGTGTAATTCAGCACTCCGCTTTTTTCAGGGTGATGTCGGTGAAGCCCAACAGTGAGCTGAACATGTACCCCCACCTAGACCTGCGGACTATACCCCAAAAGAAGAAGAACTTAAAGGAAAAATCAATTAGACAGTTCTTACAACATAATATCCAAATTCTCCAGTATACAATAAAAAATTCTTATACCAAGAACCAGGACATTCACAACTTGATTGAGAAAAGATGATCGAAAGCTGCCACCATTGAGATGACTCAGATGTTGAGATTATCTGATAAGAATTTTAAAGCAACTATCATGAAAATGTTTCACTGAGCAATTATTAACGCACTTACTACAAATAGAAAATAAATAGAAGATATAAAAAGGTACCAAGGAAAATTATGTAACAAAAGTTTAATAATTGAAATTAAAAACTCACTGGATAGGATGACTCAGTAGTAGACAAGAGATAATAGAGGAAAGAAAAATCAGCGAACTCAAAAACAGATCAATAGAAATTTCAAGTCTGGGTTGGGCACAGTGTCTCACGCCTGTAATCCCAGCACTTTGGGAGGCCAAGGCGGGTGGATCACCTGAGGTCAGGATTTGAGACCAGCCTGGCCAACATGATGAAACCCCGTCTCTACTAATAATACAAAAATTAGCCAGGCGTGGTGGCACTCCCTTTAGTCCCAGCCACTTGGGAGGCTGAGGCATGAGAATTGCTTGAACCCAGGAAGCAGAGGTTGCAGTGAGCTGAGATCGCACCACTGTACTCCAGCCTGGCAACAGAGGGAGACCCAGTCTCAACAACAATAACAGAAAATGGACAAAAACAACTAAATAAGCAGTGCTTCAGGAACCTGTGAGACAATAACAAAACAAATCTAACATTTGTATCATCGGAGTCTCAGAAGAAGAGGAAAAAGTGTAGAATTGAAAAATATTTTCAAATATTGGCTGGAAATCATTTTTTAAAATTTCAATTAGTCCAAAAGTAGGCTAAGAAAAGAGAAAAATGAGGACAAGAAACAGATGAAATAAATAAAAACAATTAATAAAATGGTAGATTTAAATTCAATCATATTACCAGTGACATTAAACAAATGATCTAAAATCTTTAATTAAAAGTCAGAGATATTAGGGAGTGATGGCTTACACTGTAATCTCAGCACTCTGAGAGGCCAAGGTGGGCAGGTTGCTTGAGCCCAGGAGTTTGAGACCAGCCTGGGTGACATGACAAAACCCCATTTCTACAAAAAATAGGAAAATTAGCCAGGCATGACAGTGCATGACTGTGGTCCCAACTACTCTGGAGGCTGAGGTGGGAGAATTACTTAAGCCCAGGAAGTCAAGGCTGCAGTGAGCCATGATCATGCCACTGCTGCCCAACCTGGACTACAGAGTTAAAACCTGTCTCAAATAAAAACAAAAAAGCCAGAGATTGTTAGATTAGTTGAAAAACCAAGACCCAATACATGCGCTCTAAAAGAAATTTGGTTTAAAGACATAGGTTACAAAAGTAAAATAATGGAAAAAGATGTATCAAGCAAAAATTGATAAAAGTGGGAGTGGTTATGGTAATATCAGAAAAAAATTGATTTCAGAACGAAGAATAATACTAGAGATAAAGAGAGACATTACCTGATAATAAAGGAATAAATTCATCAAGAAGACATCACAGGTTCTTCAAAAAATTAAACATAATTACCATATGATCCAGCAATGCTATTTCAGGGTATATTCCCAAAATAATTGAAAACTTGAAAGCAGGGACTCAGGCAGATATTTGCATATCAGCGTTCATAGGAACATTATTCACAGTAGCCAAAAACAGAAGCAACTCAGATATCTATCAACAGATGAAGAGAAAAGCAAAATGTGGTGCATACGTACAACAGAATATTATTCAGCCTTAAAAAGGAGTGAAATTCTGACACATGCTACAATATACATGAACCTTGAAGACATTATGCTAAGTGACACAAAAGGACAAATATTGTATGATTCCACTTACATGAGGTACCTAGAGGAGTCACATTCATAGAGAAAGAAAATAGGATGTTGTTTGCTAAGGGTAGGAGGTGAGTGTTGGGAGTTGTTATTTAGCGGAGACAGAGTTTCATGCTGGGAAAATGAAAAAGATCTGGAGATGGATTATGGTGAGAGTCGCACAGTAATGCGAATGTGCTTAATTCCACTGAAGTATACACCTAAAAATGGCTAAAACAGTAAATTTGATGTTATGTGTATTTTGTCACAATAAAAAAGAAGACATCACAATCATAATTGTGTACGTCTAAAATAGAGTTTCAAAATACATAAGTAAAAATTGATAGAATTGAAAAGAGAGGCCAGGCACAGTGGCTCATGCCTGTAATCCCAGCACTCTGGGAGGCTGAGGTGGGTGGATCACTAGAGGCCAGGAGTTCAAGACCAGCTTGGCCAACATGGCAAAACCTTGTCTCTACTAAAAATACAAAACTTAGCCAGGCGTGGTGGTGCATGCCTATAATCACAGTTACTCAGGAGGCTGAGGCAGGAGAATTCCTTGGGCCCGGGGGACACAGGTTGCAGTGAGCTGAGATCATGCCACTGCACTCCAGCCTGGGCAACAAAGCAAGACTCCATCTCAAACAAATAAACAAAAAATTGAAAAGAGAAATACAAAAAGCCACCATTAGACTTGGAGACTGCAACATTCCTCCGTGAGTAATTGACACAATAAGTACACAGAATATTGGCAAGGATATAGAAATCCTGAAAAATATTATCAAGCAACTTGACCTAATCATCACTTATAAAACACATTACCTGGACCAGTAGAATACACAATCTTTTCAAGTGTACATATAACATTCAGCATGATAGACCATATTTGAGCCATAAAGCAAATCAACAAATTTAAAATAACTAAAATAATACAAATTTTATTCTGTTACCACAATGAAATTCAACTACAAGCTAATTACAAAACTATATCTTGAAAATATATTTGTGGACATTTTAAAACAACCAGTTTAAATAAATCATTTAAATAATTATCTTTCAATGATTTATTTAAAAACTATCCTTTGGGCCAGGTGCAGTGGCTCATGCCTGTAATCCCAGCACTTTGGGAGGTTGAGGTAGGAGGATCACTTGAGATCAAGAGTTTAAGACCAGCCTGGGCAACATAGTGGGACCCCACCTCTACAAAAAATTTTAAAAATTAGCCCACTGTGGTAGCACACACCTGTGGTCCCAGCTACTTGGGAGGCAGAGGTGGGAGAACCTCTTGAGCCTGGGAAGTAGAGATTGCAGTGAACCAAGATCGTGTCACTGCACTCCAGCCTGGGTGACAGAACAAGATCCTGTCTCAATAATTAATAATAATAATAATAATAATCCTTTGACCAAAAGAAATTCAAAAGTGAAATTATAAAACCTGTTTATATACAACAGAATTTGTGAGATGTACTCAAAGTTCAGAGGGAAATTTATAGCATTAGATGCTTATACTAGGAAGGGAGAAATGTCTCAAGTTAATGACCCAAGCTACTACCTTAAGAAACTAGGGGGGGGAAAAGGAATACTGTTTGCAATCTGTGAGCATTTTTTATATTTAGTGATTAAAATCACAACCTGGCTACTATCAGGGCCATTTTCCACTTTCTCAGCGTGAACTCACTCTTGGTGCCACATTTCTTCTGCTGTTAAATCAATCCTTTGATCAGAAGCAATCTTGTGTGAAGCAGTGAATAAAGCTAGAGAAGGCAAATCCATGTTCAAAGTGTCTATTCCAGTGTGGACAAATCAACGGCCCCTGCATGATGGGAGGGGTTCAGTGGAATCATCTCTTTGTGCTTATATTTTTGTGGACAAGAATATGACATGCTTCATGAAAGGAAGAACTCAGTGCTAAATCCCTGGGGCTCAGGGGAGTCCATGCCACATAGGGGCTCAGTACTTTTGCCGAATTAAGAAATACACTTCAGTGTTCTATAGCACAAAGATTTCACCAGGGCTTTTCTTCTGTTCCTTGGATTATGTTTTCTTCAAGATGAACTCTTCATCTTTCTTTTGCAGACTGTGCTTCTTCCCGCCTTTCCTTTCATCTGTGTTCTCTCCTCCCTTTTGCAATCATATGTATATGCAGTTGCTGAGCCATTTCTTTCTTTAAAGACAGTTTTATTGAGAAGCAATTTATATGCTGTAAAGGTCACCAGCTTCAAGTGTAACTGGCTTTCTTCCCTTAGCACGGTGTTTTTGAGGTTTATTATGCTATGGTGTATATCAGTACTTCATTCTTTGGAGGATGGAATAGTATTCCATTATATGAATGAACTACATTTTGTTTATGCATTATTCATCAGCGGGACATTTGGGTTGTTTCCACTTTTTTACAATGAATAATGGTGCTGTTAACAAGTTTTTTAGTGTATGTTATAAAATCTAAAATAACAATAGGCTGTCCAAGGAAGGAGTTTATCTGGGATTAGCAGGAGATTGCAATCCAAGATACCCATGCCACAGTGAACCAAGAAACACCCAAAGAGGCTGGGGCCAAGAGAAACTTTTATAAAGACAAAAAGGAGAAAGTCACGTAAGCTGCTTTGATACAAAAACTATTGACTGTTGAAACTCGTAGCTGCTCAATGGGCACACTGGCTGTTGCTGGGGAGATGTCTTCACAAAAGCAACTTAACATGGAATTTATATGGTTTCCAGAGAATCCTTATAATAGTTCTCATCACAGGTACATTACATTATATATTAGGAGTACTCCTCCTTCAGGGCCTCCTGGCTCCATTTTGCTAGGATTCGACCTAAGTGACTCCATTTTGGTATGGACAACTTTCACAACCTATCTTCACTTCTCTTGGGCATATATCTAGAAGATTTGCCAAGTCATATGGCAACTCGATGTCAAACATTTTTACAAATTGCCAGACTGTTTTCCCTGGCGGCTGCATCACTTTACATCCCCACCAGCAACACATGAAGGTTCCGGTTTCTCCACATCCTCACCAATACTTGCTATTGTGTTTTCTTTTTCTTTTATTTTTTAGAGACAGGATCTTGCTCTGTCGCTCAGGCTGGAGTGCAGTGGCACGGTCACAGTGTTGATGAAGAGTCCAACTCTGTAAAATATCTAAAGAGACTTACTCTGAACCAAATATGAGTGAGCCGCAGTATCCTAAGAACATGTGTCTAAGAACATGTGCCCAAGGTGGTCCGGCTACAGCTTGGACTTACACACTTTAGGGAGACATAAGACACCAATCGATACATGTAAGATGTAGATTGGTTCCGTCTGGAAAGGCAGGACAGCTAGAAGCAGGGGCTTCCAGGTCATGGGTCGATTCAAGGATTTTTGATTTGGCAATTGGTTGCAAGTGTTATTGTCTAAAGACCTCTAATCAACAGAAGGGAGTGTCTGAGTTGTGATAAGGTTGTGGAGACCAAGGTTCTTACCGTGCAGAGGAAGCCTCCAGGTAGCAAGCTTCAGAGAGAATAGATTGGAAGTGTTTCTCATCAGACTGAAAAAGGTGCCAGATTTGTGACTGATTCTCTGCTAGGTGTCAGGGGAAAGACCTGGAAAGGAAAGGAGATTCTCTGCAGAATGTAGATTTTCTGAAGAGACAGCTCTGCAAGGCCATTTATTTCAAGACATGGCAAAGAAACATATTTGGGGTTAAAATATTTTGATTGCCTTATCTGTCACGTGATGTTATGCCAGAGTCAGGTTGAAAAGTAAGCCACGTCATATAGGGTTAAATAAAACTGCTCTGGGCTGGGCCAGGTGGCTTACACCTGTATTCCCAGCACTTCGGGGAGGCCGAGGTGGGCAGATCACAATGTCAGGAGTTCAAGACCTGCCTGGCCCATATGGTGAAACCCCATCCCTACTAAAAATACAAAAATTAGCTGGGCATGGTGGCAGGCACCTGTAGTCCCAGCTAGTAGGGAGGCCCAGGCAGGAGAATCACTTGAACCTGGGAGGCAGAGGTTACAGTGAGCCAAGATTGCACCACTGCACTCCAGCTTGGGTGACAGAGTGAGACCCCATCTCAAAAACACCAACAACTACAACAAAAATTGCTCCAAAGTTTTATGGTTTGCAGGGTGCACCTCCCGCCCCTTAGATAGGAATTTGGACAAAAGAGAAAAAAGGTCACAGTTTAATCCTCAGTAGCTCACTGTAACTCCACCTCCTGGGCTCAGATTGCTCCCATCTCAGTATTCCAAGTAGCTGGGATTATAGGCACACATCTATTTTTTTTTAAGAGACAGGGTCTGGCTATGTTGCCCAGGCTGGCAGGCTGGTTAAAAATGCCTTTTATTATAGTCATTCCAGTGGATAGTGAGTCATTTCATTTTGTTCTTGTGTAAAAGGACAACTTCATGGTTATATGTGAACAAATTCCCTTGGTTTTCTCTTTGAGCATTTTTAAAGTTGTATTTTGTGTTCTATTCAACATTCCATGGCCTGATAGCTAGGGGTGAGGCAAGAAAGAGCTCAGCTGAGACCTTATCTTTGCTAGAATATCTGGTCTCTGGTTTCTTGGCTAAGATTTTTCTAGATGTCCTGAACGAAAGTTTCCTTCCCAGGGAGTGATACAATGACCTGTGGGGGTCACCTCATGCTTTGGATCCTTTGTCTGGTTCAGTAGGGAATCCCTGAACCCACCAGAGTCCCTCCCGGTTGTTCAGGAGCCCTCTCTCACTGGTCTCTTCCCAGCAGCCCTTTCACTTCCCCCAGCAGTAACAGGAGAAAGATGCAGATACCGCTCTTCTCCCAATTAACGTGTTTTTCTCACCAGTGAGACCCTTTTATTTTTTGAGATGGAGTTTCGCTTGTTGCCCAGGCTGGAGTGCAGTGGTGTTTATCTAGGCTCACTGCAGCCTCTGCCTCCCAGGTTCAAGCAATTCTCCTGCCTCAGCCTCCCAAGTAGCTGGGATTACAGGTGTGTGCCACCATGCCCGGCTAATTTTTTTGTATTTTTAGTAGAGACGACGGGGTTTTGCCATGTTGGCCAGGCTGGTCTCAAAACTGCTGACCTCAGGTGATCGCCCTGCCTTGGCCTCCCAAAGTGCTGGGATTCCAGGCGTGAGCCACCACGCCTGGCCACCAGTGAGACTTCCTGAGTTTTGCTGCGCCACCAGGGCCATTTGTGGGATTAATCTTACACACCTGAGCACTACTTTTTTCTCCCCGTACTCACCGTTTTTTGACATTTTTGGCATTTGGCTGTATCCTTTTGCTTGTTTGCTGTGGAGTTTTCGTTTGTTTGCTGGTTTGGAGCAGGAAGGAGACGCTGGCTTTTACCATACTGTGTTTATCATTTTCAGTATTTGAGAAGGGAGACGCTGTAATCCAGCTGCACTCTACCACTTTAAAAATTCTTAGCAATACTTTTAGGTGATTAGCTTACTCCAAGCAATTCCTCTTCGCTCATTCATCAAACTCCTAGTCACGGTGCACCTGCTGTAATGGCAGGCTGGGCTCTCAAAGCTGAGCTACAGCAGAGAACCAGAGCCCTGCTTTCGTGGAGCCTTAGTAAATTATGTCAGAGTGTCTCCTTCAAAACTTCCTTATTTTGCATAAAAATGTTGTGTTGGCCAGACTTGGTGGCTCACACCTGTAATATGAGCACTTTGGGAGGCCGAGTCAGGGGGATCACCTGAGGTTGGGAGTTTGAGATCAGCCTGACCAACACGGAGAAACGTGGTCTCTACTGAAAATACAAAATTAGCTGCACGTGGTGGCGCATGCCTGTAATCCCAGCTACTAGGGAGGCTGAGGCAGGAGAATTGCTTGAACCAAGGAGTCGGAGGTTGCAGTGAGCCAAGATCATGCCATTGCACTCCAGCCTGGGCAACAAGAGCAAGATTCCATCTCAAATAATAATAATAATAAATTAAATTTAATTAAAAATCAGACCTAGGAATCTAGCCCTTAATCCTTGCTCTCTCTAGAACCTAGGGCTCCATCCCTTATCCTCCTCAGGAACTCAGGCTCCTGACTTCAAAGCCCTATTTTCTTCTAGAACCCAGAAATCATCTCCCAGCTTCCATCAAGGGTACAGAGTCCAGTTATCAAGTGCATGCCTATGGGGCCAGGCTACCTGGGTCCAAATCCTGCTTCTGCCCCACTTCCTGGCTGGGGAGCTCAGGCGAGCCACGTGATCTCTCTGGGCCTCACTTTCCTCATCTGTGAAATAGGGATGCTGATGCTAGCGACTCTTCATGGGCTTGCTGAGATGATTAATGGGTTCAACCACTTCCAACAGTGCCCAGCCCACAGAAAGTGCTCAGTAAAAAGGTCTGGGGGTGCCCAGGCATCCAACCACCTCCCCCCCACCAGCTCCTGTGCCCTCAAGGTTGAGGCAGAGTCTCTGCAGCCCCTGAGTCAGACTCTTCCTGAACCCCGACATCCACCTCCTTGCCTCCATAGACTCAATCACTCCCCGCCAGTCCTGGCCCCCTCTAGGGACCAGCACCTAATGCCTTGACCTTCACCTCCCTACAAGATCTGGTTCCTGTCACCCTCGGGGACCTAAGCCACCAGCTCCTAGCCCAGATGTGGGCCCAGGAAGAACATATTGATCCCCCCAATCCCTGGGTGCACAAGTGAAGGATGTGGTGACCTCCCCTCCCCCAGTGGTGAGTCTTTGGAGGAAGGGAAGGAGGCAGAGACTCAGTCAGGGACCTGCAGGGCCACCCAGGACCTCTCTCATTAGACAAAAGGAGAAACAGAAGCCTAGAGAGATGTTCACAGCCTGCTCCTGGCAGAAAGGCTCCACGGCACAGTTGAGTCATCATAGCTTGCTTCTACTGAGCACATACTCTGTGCCAGCCTCTGCCCCAGACACTTGCCAGGGGTAACTCATGAAATCCACCAAGTAACTCTGTGAGGCCCTGCCCGTTTCACAGATGAGACACTGAATACTGAGAGATTAAATAAGTTGCTCAGAGCTGGGCTTGGAACCCAGGCAGTCCCCTGGAGCCAGTGTTTGTGACTGGAAGTTGTTCTGAGTGATCAACAGCTGAAACTAAATGGTGTGGGATACTTCCAAGGAGGACTCATTCTAACGTGGGGACAGGTGAGCAGGTGCTAGGAGCAGCTAGGGATTGGCAAGGTCTTGAAGGACCAGGAGCACTGGGAGAAGAAAGGCAGGAGAATGTACAGAGGAAGGTGCTCGGGGAGAGCAGCGTGGGTGGAGTCGGGGCTGAGTTGTCTGGGTGGGAGGTGTGGACCCTGGAAGGCCTTGGGAGGCCAGGCTGAGAAGTTCAGAGCAGTGGAAGCCTAGGAGATTAGAGTGAGCCAAGGGGGTTAGGGGAGGGTGAGTGGGAGGCTGGAGATGGTCCAGGAGGCAGAGGACAGGGCTGGAGCTAGGAGGCGGCTGTGGGAGTGGGAGGAGGGACACCCTGCACAACACGGTGGCGGACCACGTCAGCAGTGAGGACCCAGAGGCCTGCCCTTGGCCCAGAACCCAGCCTTCCCCTCACTCCTCTAATCATACCCTTCATGAAAGAGCCCATCCTGCGGGCGTGAATACTACGCATCAAATTTGGGCTCGGACATAAGCGATTTATGATTCTAGCTCCAGCACTCTGAGCTGTGGACCTTGGCTCTCCTCTCTGAGCCTGTTTGCTTGTCTGTCAACCAGGGATGGTTGTACCTGCCTTCTGTGGCTGTTGGGCAGGTTTAGGAGGGAGCCGGTGGCACATTCTTATGCCACAGGGCCTGTTCTGCCCACAGGGGGTCTGCTGCACAGCGCTGCTGGTGGCCGTGGTGGCCCGGAAGCTGGAGTTCAACAAGGCGGAGAAGCATGTGCACAACTTCATGATGGATATCCAGTATGCCAAAGAGGTGAGGACAGGCATATGGCACCCACGGTACACCCCTTTCTTTTTTTTTTTTGAGATGGAGTCTCGCTCTGTTGCCCAAGCTGGAGTGCAGTGGCCTGATCTCGGCTTACTGCAACCTCTGCCTTCCGGGTTCAAGTGATTCTCCTGCCTCAGCCTCCTGAGTAGCTGGGATTACAGGTGAGCGCCACCACGCCCAGCTAATTTTTGCATTTTTAGTACAGACAGGGTTTCACCATGTTGGTCAGGCTGGACTCCAACTCCTGACCTTATGATCCACCTGTCTTGGCCTCCCAAAGTGCTGGGATTACAGCTGTGAGCCGCCGTGCCCAGTCGGCACACCCCTCTTTCAAGAGGCATGAGTCCAGTCCTCCCACCACCCCGCTTCCCCTAGGACCCAAGAGTTCCAGCCCTAGCCCTGCATTCCCAGAGCCCCAAGGGTCTATCTCCACTGACACTGTGCCCCACCCACCCCCAGATGAAGGAGTCCGCTGCCCGAGTGCTGCAAGAAGCCTGGAGGTTCTACAAACATACTCGCAGGAAGGAGTCCCGAGCTGCCCGCAGGCATCAGCGCAGGCTGCTGGCTGCCATCAATGCGTGAGGGCTGCTTTGCATGCACATGTATCTGTGTGCACCCATGTCCCAGTCACCTCTCTGCACGGCTTGTGTGTGTGCGTGTCCATGCCTGTCCAGGTCAGGACGCCCAGGTGTGGTCTCATGCAACAGCTTGTCCACATGGATCTGACCATGCATGACCCTCCATATGTCTGTGCTGGTTTGTCTTTGCATATCTTGGCGTGTCTGTGGACCCGGGTACCTGGGTCTCTCCTGGGGATGGGGGCTCATGGGGATGCAGGGTACAGTCATCCCCTCCCACTCCTTCAGCTCTTTGACAACTTTTCTTCTTTTTTTGTTTTTGAGTGAAGATTCCTAATGAAGTCTCGCTCTTGTCGCCCAAGCTGGAGTGCAATGCCATGATCTCGGCTCACTGCAACCTCCACCTCCCACGTTCAAGTGATTCTCCTGCCTCAGTCTCCTAAGTAGCTGGGATTACAGGCGCCCACCACCACATCTGGCTAATTTTTGTATTTTTAGTAGAGACAGGCTTTCACCATGTTGGCCAGGCTGGTCTCGAACTCCTGACCTCAGGCGATCTGCCCGCCTCGGCTTCCCAAAGTGTTGGGATGACAGGCGTGAGCCACCACACCTGGCCAACTTTTCTTCTTTGTTCTGTTTCTTCATTTGCCTCTCCTCCCTTCATTCCATCCCTGAGCTACAGCCACGTTTAGGGACCAGGCTTGTAGAACTGACTCCCCACTTCTTCCCACAGGTTCCGCCAGGTGCGGCTGAAACACAGGAAGCTCCGGGAACAAGTGAACTCCATGGTGGACATCTCCAAGGTACAAGGATCCCGTGGGAGGAGGTCTCCAAGAAGGGGGAGGCTGGGGCCACAGGAACGGAAATCTGGCCCTAGAACAGGGAACCTTGGCAGGGGCCTGGCACACACAGGTTGTCAGTGAAGGTCTGTGGTTGAATGAAAGGAAGGAAGGAAGGAATGAATGATGCAACACAGCTTTTTACATTCACGCAAGGCACAGATCCCTTATAAACTTAGGGAAAAAAAATGGCACAAAGAACCCCAGTGTTTGGTTTCAAAATATCTTTGTGGTTAAGTTACTTACATGTGGACGGATATAAAATTCCTTCCAACTACAACTCATATAATAAAACCAAAGCAAATTTACAAACCAAGCCCTTAGATGGCAAAACCAATAAAACTAAAATTAACAACACTGACAAGGACACAGGTGACATCGTTTCTGTAAAACTCAATCTCTGCTGCTCCCATGGAGGGGGTGCCCAGGGCCACAGGGACTTCCCTGCAAGCTTGCCCGGCCAAGGCGTGACTCAGCTACCCGCCCCTCTCTTCTTCTGAGACCACTTGATTTTGCCAGTGCTCAGGGACAGTGATGCCACAACACCCCCTTGGCCCGGCTTGCAGCACCTTCTGGTTATCCCGTGGCCTTTGCTTTTTCTCATTAGCCCACGACAGTTCAAACAGTAGCCCCTGGCACCAATGCCAAGGTAAGCACAGTCACAGATGCAGGTCCCAAAACCGCATGGCCGGTCTCAGTGAGGAGGTGGTGGCCCAGATCTGCAGGAATGGGCAGGCGGTAATTTCTGAAGGTTATCAAGCCAAAAAACACACAATTCAAGAATTTCCATAGAAAACTCACAAACTCTCAGGGATCAAGCTGTGAGTCCCAGCGAAAGAATGTAGTCAAAGACTGTGTGGATGTTGAAGTCGGGTATCATCCATGCTACAAATATTTAATGAGCACCTACTATGTTCTAGGCCTTATTTCAGGGGCTGCCTTGGGCATTTCATTTAACTGTTCCATGCCTGTTTCCTCAGCTGTAAGATGGGAACAGGATTCCCATCCCCATGGCTTTTAGGAAGATTTAAAACCATACTGGGAAACACCAGGGCAGGTAGCTGGGACGGGGTAGGTGGTCAATCCACGTTAACACTTATTATTGAGGATAATCCTGAGAGGTCCATAAGGTTGTAATCAATTGTGGTTCCGTGCCTTATGCTATGGAGCAGGTGGGGGTCGACTCCAGCCCCCTGACGCCACTGACCCTCTCCTCCCCATCAGATGCACATGCTCCTGTATGACCTGCAGCTGAATCTGAGCAGCTCACACCGGGCCCTGGAGAAACAGATTGACACTCTGGCGGGGAAGCTGGATACCCTGACCGAGCTGCTTAGCACAGCCCTGGGGCCGCGGCAGCTTCCAGAACCCAGCCAGGAGGCCACGTAGCTGGTGAGTGGGCTGGGACCTGGGCAGGAAGGCACCCTAGAGGAAGGGTTCCTGTGGCCAGCACCCTGTGTGGCCAAGGGGGTGGGGAATGGCCTGGAGACAAGGCCACCTTTTCTCTTCAGCTCTGGCACTGGCTGGAGAAAGGACTCAGCTTGGTGCTGGACTGGCAGTGAAGGCAGATGTTCACTCTCCCCTTCACTGACGCTTGATGCGCTTCTCCCTTTTTGCTCTCTCTCTCTCTCTCTCTCTGCCTGTCCTGGGCACATTCTCTGGCTCTGTCCATCCAATGTCTCTGTCTGAATGTCTCTGTCCCTCCCACACACTGGCCTCGGGGCCCGGAGATACCTACCCCCTGCCTCCCACCTCTGCCCACTGGTTTCCGTCTGCACCTCGGTGTGTCCCACTCTCACTCCCCCTCTTCCTGGCCTGCCTGCCATCAGTCTCTCTGTCTCTCCAGGACCCAGGGAGGAGGAATCAGGCTTCTTTCCCCAGGACTGAGGTGATGGACACCCTCTCTGCCTCTCCTGACCCGGCCCTGAACAAAGCACCTCAAGTGCAAAGAACAAGGGGGCCCTGGCTTGGAGCGGGTTGGCTCGCTGACGGCTGCTGGAGGGGACGCTGGCTGAAGTGGGAAGGCCCTGGCCCACCCGAGACCCCAGGTGGGAACATGGTCACCGCCACTCTGCATACCCTCATCAAAAACACTCTCACTACGCTGCTACGGACGACCTCCAGCTCTCAGTTACAAGTGGAGGTGCCTGGAGGCCGGACTCCTGGGTTCCTGTGGAAGAGGGTACTGGGGGCCCGGATCCAGGATTCTGGGAGGCTTCAGTCACCGCTGGCCGAGCTGAAGAACTGGGTATGAGGCTGGGGTGGGACGGGAGGTGGCACACCCTAGCGGGACAACAAAGAGGACACCATTTTTGCAGAGCTGCAGAGAACACCTGGTGGGGGAGGAAGAAGTGTAACTCACCAGCCTCTGCTTTTATCTTTGTAATAAATGTTAAACAAAGCCAGAAGTTGACATTTCCCTGTAAACGTGTCTACACTCCTAACTGGCAGGCCGGTGGAGGACCATTGCCCTGTTTGAATCTGTTTCAGAGGCCTCCTCCCCTAAGTGCCCTCCCAGCTCTGTAGGCTGGGCAGTCCTTGGCAAACCCCTGCCCAGATCTCAGGCAAAGAGCAATGGCTTTGAACTCACACAGATCAGGGTCCAAATCCTGGTTCTGCCATTCACTGGCTGTGTGACCTCGGGTAAGTGGCTTCACCTCTCAACAGTTTACCTTACCTGTAAGATGGGACTGCCTCCCCATGGAACTGCTGTGAAGGTTAAAACAGAGTAGCCCAGAGGCATTTAGTAAGAACCAAATATGTGAGAGAGAATCTTTTTTTGAGATGGAGTCTTGCTCTGTTGCCCAGTCTGGAGTGCAGTGGCATGATCTCTGCTCACTGCAACCTCCGCCTCCTGGATTCAAGCAGTTCTCCTGCCTTAGTCCCTGAGTAGCTGGGATTACAGGCCCTGCCACTACGCCCAGCTAATTTTTGTATTTTTAGTAGCAATGGAGTTTCACTGTGTTGTGAAGGCTGGTCTTGAACTCCTGGGCTCAAGCCATCTGCCCGCATCAGCCTCCCAAAGTGCTGGGATTACAGGTGTGAGCCACTGTGCCTGGCCAAGAATCATTTTTATCATTGTTTTTGATTTTCACACACAATGCATGGCTGCCCCTTTTCTGATTTTTTGTTTCTTTTCTCCCTCTATTCATGGCTTACCAGAATCTAGATGACAACTCACCCATCGAGAGACTAACAAAAGCCCCAAACCGCCCCAAACCACCCACAAACCCGTCTCACATCCGCTCAAGAGAGGATGTGAAAGGGAAGGGGGCAAATGAGGGGGCTGACACTGCCAGAGGCCCTACTGTGTGCTCAGCTCTGTTTATAAGTCACCATAGCCACTCTCCTGACCCTCCTGACCCCGCTACACACATATAGAAACTGAGGATTCAAGGCTCTTCTTGGAGTTTCCCTACCCCACTGCATAGAGATAGAAACTGAGGTTTGAAGGGGAGCCAGGCCTCCCCTCGGGCCCCCAGCCGGAAGCTAGGAATCCAGGCTGCAGAGCCCAGATTCACGCCCATCCCGCCCTACTGCCAAGGTGAGTCAGAGGCAGAGTGGCCTTGGGCCTCAAACCCCGGACTAACTTCCCCCAGCGGCTTCATTCCAGCTTGAGGGGCTGATTCATTCTTACTTCCCTCCTCTGGAGGGAAGGATCGGGCTGCAAGTCATCCCTTTCTGCTGAGCTATCTTTGGATTTCCCTTAAAGTCCACAGCAAGCCTCGCCCCTTCATCCCTGAGAGCTAAATTGGGGCCTTTGCCACCCACTGCCACAAACTGCCCTTCCTCTGGAGGCCGGCCCACCTGGGGAGTAAAGGCGGGGACTCAAGAAAGGAAATGGATGAGACCTCCAGAAATTGCTGACACCCTTCCCCTGCAGAAGCCCTCCTGGCAGTGTTGCCAAAGTCTCTGCCAAACTTGTTCTTCTGGGACCACTCTTTCCTTGCCCACTCCCTTTTAGCTGGCAAATTCCTTCCTATGCCTCTTTCAGGCCTCAGCTTACATATCCTCTCCTCCAGGAGGCCCTGTCTGACACTCCTAAAGCCTCATAAACCTATCCCTATCACAATAATCATATTGGATCTGGCCAGGCGCGGTGGCTCACGCCTGTAATCCCAGCACTTTGGGAGGCCAAGGCAGGCAGATCACCTGAGGCCAGGAGTTCGAGACCAGCCTGGCCAACATGGTGAAACTCCGTCTGTACTAAAACTATAAAAACAACTAACCAGGTGTGGTGGTATGCGCCAGCTACTTGAGAGTCTGACTGAGGCAGGAGAATTGCTTGAACGCAGGAAGCACAGGTTGCAGTGAGCCAAGATTGCGCCACTGCACTCCAGCCTGGGTGACAGAGTGAGACTCCGTCTCAAACAACAAATTAACCAGGTGTAGGGGCACACCTGTGGTCCCAGCTACTTGGGAGGCTGAGCTGGGAGGATCACTTGAGGAACCTGGGAAGTTGAGGCTGCAGTGAGCTGTGATCATGCCACTGCACTTCAGCCTGGATGACAAAGTGAGACCCTGTCTCAAATAATAACATTGGGTCAAGCACCACGCTAAGTCCTTTTTAATAAGTGATCTCATGAAAGGAGGCAAGGTAGGCACTGTTGGTCCCATTTTACAGATGCGGTAACTGCCCAAAGCCACAGCAAAGAAGTTTGGAGCCAGGATGTGACCCAGGCAGCCCGGCTCCAGAGCCCCAGCACTTAGCCACCTGGCCCATTCGGACACTCAAGAGATCTTCATATTGTATTTTCTTTCTTTCTTTTTTTTTTTTTTTTGGAGACAGACTCTCGCTCTGTCACCCAGGCTGGAGTGCAGTGGTGCGATCTTGGCTCACTGCAACCTCCGCCTCCTGAGTTCAAGTGATTCTCCTGCCTCAGGCTCCCAAGTAGCTGGGATTACGGGCACGTGCCACCACGCCCGGCTAATTTTTTGTGTGTTTTTTTTAGGAGAGATGGTGTTTCACCATGTTAGCCAGGATGGTCTCGAGCTCCTGACCTCATGATCCACCCGCCTTGGCCTCCCAAGGTGCTGGGATTACAGGCACAAGCCACCGCACCCGGCCTGTATTTTCATTTTTGTTCACAATTGTGTCTTCAATACCAAGGGCCTGGTATAGACAGGGCCTCAGTGAATGTCACTAAATGAACCCTCTGAATGCCTGGGATGGCCTGAAGCCAACCATGTTGGTTTCAGCTGAGGCAAGGTTGGAACCAGTGAGAAGGGGCTTTTGACCAAGAACCTGGAAAATATGAGAGATCCTGTGTTCTGAATTATCTTGGATCTGCCCTGGCCCACCTGCCCTCATTCCCCACTGTGGGGTTCAGGCCTGGATGCCCCCACTTATGGCAGGTTTGCACCCTCCTCACCAAATCAACACTTCCTGAAGGCCCTGGGCCAGGAGCTGGGCTGCAGACATGAATCAGAGGGCTCTGTCCTCCAGAGTCACAGTCTCATGGTGATTTTGGCTCCTTCCGTCTCCTATTTCTGTTCTGCCTGCACTCCCATGAGGACTGGGTTTCCAGAGAGGGGCAGGGGCTTTCCCAGCCTCATACAGCCAGTTATGGGCCTTTCCCCTTCACAAAACCCACAACTGCCCTGAGGACCCTTCTAATACTCACACTCTTCCCATGCTCAAAGCCCTTCCATTCCTCCTGCTGCCCTCCTGTGAAAGTTTAGCTCTGAGTTCAGCTCTTATTTTTTTAGAGACAGGGTCTTGCTCCATCACGCAGGCTGGAGTACAGTAGTACAATCATAGTTCACTGCAGCCTTGAACTCCTGCACTCAAGTGATCCTCCCGCCTCAGCCTCCTAAGCAGCTGGGACTATAGGTGTGTGCCACCATGCCTAGCTTTTTCTTTAACTGACACAGAGTTCAATTACATGAAGTTCAAGAACAGACACACCTAATCTCCGTGCCAGTTTTTTGTTTTTCGAGACAGAGTTTTGCTCTTGTTGCCCAGGCTGGAGTGCAATCTCAACTCACTGCAACCTCCGCCTCCCAGGTTCAAGTGATTCTCCTGCCTCAGCCTCCCAGGTAGCTGGGATAACAGGCACTCGCCACCACGCAGGGCTAATTTTGTATTTTTAGTAGATACTGGGTTTCTCCATGTTGCTTAGGCTGGTCTCGAACTCCTGACCTCAAGTGATCCGCCCACCTCGGCTTCCTAAAGTGCTGGGATTACAGGAGTCAACTACCATGCCCGGCCTTTGTGCCTGTTTTTCATTGGCATCAGCTGGGTGGTTGCTTCTGGAGCAAGGGAATTGACAGGGAAAGGGCACAAGGAAGATGTCTGGGTGCTGGAAATGTTCTCCGATTAGCAGTTACATGGATATATACATTGGCAAAAATTCATTGCCCGGAACACTTAAGATCTGTGCCCTTTATATACTTTACCACACTTAAGTTATACTGCACACACACACACACAAAGATAAAAGAAAAATAAATACTTACACATTTTTCCTTATAGATACTGAGAAGTTTCCATAACATAGTTAGATGCGGGATCAAAAGCCATGTCTTTTCTCTGCTGGGCCCATATCCACCTCCAGCTGTTGCCCCTGTCTCTGGTCCTTAGTCCATTATCTTCTCTTTGGAACCCTTTGCTCCCACGGCGCCAGGTCATCCCCTCCCTGACACTCCTGGTTCCATCTTGGCCCCTCTCCAGGAGCCTGGCTCCTACATGCAGGAGGCTCAGGCTTAGTCCCGGCTCTCTTCAACCTCTCAGCCTAGGTGATCTTGGCAAATCACAGCTTTAACTATCATCTATACATGAGCAGCTCCAAAATTTAGCATACCAGTATAGTTATTAATAACATGACAAGGATATCTGTGATTTTCTCAAAACAAACAAAACTCCAGGGGGTGGAGGGAAGTGTGCTTATATGTGGGAGGGGAAAAATAGAAGAAGACAAGTAAAATGCAGATGACTGTCAATATTGGGCAATGGGTACGTGGGAGTCTCTTCCTATTATAATATCTTTGTGTATGTTTTTAAAATTCTATAATGACTGCAATCCCAGCCTTTGGGAGGCTGAGAGGGGTAGATTGCTTGAGCCCAGGTGTTCGAGACCCAGCCTAGGCAGCATAGTGAAACCTCATCTCTAAAAAATTAGCTGGGGTGGGCTGGGCACGGTAGCTCACGCCTGTAATCCCAACACTTTTGGAGGACAAGGCGGGCGGATCACGAGGTCAGGAGATCGAGACCATCCTGGTCAACATGGTCCCAGCTACTTGGGAGGCTGAGGCAGGAAGATTGCTTGAGTTTGAGAGGTGGAAGTTGCAGGGAGCCAAGATCGTGCCATTGCATTCCAGCCTGGGTGACAGAGCAAGACTTTGTCTCAAAATCACATTCCAGCCTGGGTGACAGAGCAAGATTTTGTCTCAAAATCAATCAATCAATTAAATTAAATTCTGTAATGAAAAGTCAGAAAAAGTCTTTATCTCCAAACTCCAGCTTTTTCCCCTAACTCCGACCACTTACTTGATGTTTAACGTGCATCTCAAAGTTAAGAATTTCAAAGCGTGTTGATTTTCCCACCAAAACTACTCTTCCTCATCCCAGTAAAAAGCATCAGTCTTCAAGAGGTTGGCCAGGCCTAAAACCTCTAGAACTTTTTTTTTTTTTTTTTTTGAGATGGAGTCTCGCCCTGTCACCCAGGCTGGAGTGCAGTGGTACAATCTCAGCTCACTGCAACCTCCACCTCCCGGGTTCAAGTGATTCTTCTGCCTCAGCCTCCCCAGTAGCTGGGATTACAGGTGCTTGCCACCATGCCCAGCTAATTTTTATATTTTTAGTAAAGACAGGATTTCACCATATTGGCCAGGCTGGTCTTGAACTCCTGACCTCATGATCCACCTGACTTGGCCTCTGGCCTCCCAAAGTGCTGGGATTACAGGTGTGAGCCACCAAGCCCATCTGGAACATTTTTTAATGCTGCAAATAACATGATGTTTTAATATATGTACACATCATGGAATGGCTAAATCAAGCTAATTAACATATGTATTATTCCACATACTTTTTTGTGGTGTGAGAACACTTAAAATTTATTCTTTTAGTAAGTTTCAAGTATCTAATACATTGTTGTGAACTAGAGTCACAACTAGAGTCTAAGACGATGTTTAAGTCATCCCTGATTCATGCTTCCTCTCACACCCCATGTTTAATTCCTTGGCGCTACCTTCAAAACAGATGCCAGTTCCGGAACCTTCTCACCTCGTCTATCAGCACCACCCTCTTCCTGAACCATTATCCTCTCTGGCCGGGGCAAGGACACAAGGACATTACCTTTTTCATCTGCTTCTGCCCCTGCGGGCCATTCGCCTCACAGCAACCAGCACTGTTTTCATTGAACATTTTTGTGCCTAGGTAATAGTTATGTAGTTTAAAAAAACAACAACACTTTTTAAAGTCCCCACAGCCCTGACCCACATCTGTCTATAACCCTCATCCTTATAGGCAATCACCATTCATTTTTGTTGTTCACTGGGAAAAATCTTTGTAAACATTCATTGGAACAAGCCAGGGCTTGTCTGTAGCCCTTCGATGGCTTTCTGTTACATTTAGAAGTAAATTCCAAATGCTTACCATGGCCTATCAGACTTTATGTAAACTGGTCCTGTCTACAGCTCCGTCTCTAAATCAATCCTGCCCCTTTTCTTTCCCTCTCTTGCTGTTTCAGCCACTCCGGCCACCTGACCATCCTTGGACAGGTAGGCCCACTCCCACACTTTGGGGTCTTTTACTTCACGTTCTTTTTTTTTTTTTTTTGAAATGGAGTCTCGATCCCATCGAGAAGGCTTAAGTGCAGTGGCGCGATCTCAGCTCACTGCAACCTCTACCTCCTGGGTTCCAGCGATTCTCCTTCCTCAGCCTCCCGAGTAGCTGGAATTACCGGCTTGTGCCACCATGCAAGCATAATTTTTGTAATTTTTAGTAGAGATGGGGTTTCACCATGTTGGCCAGGCTGGTCTTGAACTCCTGACCTCAGGTGATCACTGTCTCAGCCTTCCAAAGTGCTGAGATTACAGGCATCAGCCACCGTGCCCGGCCTTAATCGCTGTTTTTCAGCATCTTCACACGGCTCATTTTCGACCTTCCTTAACTGCATTCAGGCCTCTGCTCAAATGTCACCCCCTCAAAGCAGCCTTCCTTGGCCACCTGTCACTCTCAGTGACCTCTATCAACCTCAATTCCTGTAACCTGACTTTATTTTTAATTGAAAAATAAAAACTGCATACATTTGTGGTGTACAACGTTTTGTATATATATACATTGTACAATGGTTAAATCAAGCTGATTAACATACGCATTATTTCATATATTTATCATTTTTGTGGTGAGGACACTGAAAATTTATTCTCCTGGCAATTTTCTTTTTTTATTTTTTTTGAGATGGAGTCTTGCTCTGTCGCCCAGGCTGGCGTCCAATGGTTCCATCTCGGCTTGCTGCAACCTCCACTCTGGGGTTTAAGCAATTCTCCTACCTCAGCCTCCCAAGTAGCTGGGATTACTGGTGCCTGCCACCACAACCGGCTAATTTTTGTTATTTTTAGTAGAGATGGGATTTCACCATGTTGGCCAGGCTGGTCTCGAACTCCTGATCGCCTGCCTTGGCCTCCCAAAGTGCTGGGATTACAGGTGTGAGCCCCCACCCCTTTTCAAGTATACATTGTTACTAACTGTAGTTACCATGCTGTGCACTGGAGCTCTTGAATTTATTCCTCCTGTCTAAATGAAATTTTGTATCCCTTGAATTCTTCCCAATTCTCACCCCAAATTTTCTTTTCTTTTTTTGAGACAGATTCTTGCTCTGTTGCCCAGGCTGGAGTGCAATGGCATGGTCTCGGCTCATTGCAACCTCTGCCTCCCAGATTCAGGTGATTCTCCTGCCTTAGCCTCCCAAGTAGCTGGGATTACAGGTGCATACCACCACGTCCGGCTAATTTTTGTATTTTTAGTAGAGACAGAGATTCATCATGTTGGCCAGGCTGGTCTCAAACTCCTGACCTCGTGATCCATCAGCCTTGGCCTCCCAAAGTGCTGGGGTTACAGGCGTGAGCTACCACGCCCAGCCCCAATTTTCTTTCCTTCCAAGCATCCTTTATCTGATGTCATCTGCCCCACTAGAATATCTCCTCCCAAAAGGCAGGTGCTCTCTCCTATTCACTACAGGATCTCCAGCCTACAGCTGTGCCTGGCAGATGACTAGAGTTCCGTAATTCATTCAATATACAAATGAAAGAAATGAACAGAGAAGTGAAAAAGAGAAGAACAGGGCCAGGCACAGTGGCTCACAGCTGTAGTCCCAGCACTCTGGGAAGCTGAGGTGGAAGGACTACTTGAGCTCAGGCTAGGCAACATGGTGAAACTCTGCCTCTACAAGAAATACAAAACTTAGCTGGGTGTGGGGCCCATTCCTGTAGTCCCAGCTACTCGGGAGGCTGAGGCGGAAGAATTGCTTGAGCCTGGGAAGCTGAGGCTGCAGTAAGCGGTGATCACTCCACTGTACGCCAGCCTGGGTGACAGAGTGAGACCCTCTCTCAAAAACAAAAAAAGAGATGAACAGATAATTTGGCAGTGGTTCTCAAAATTCCCAATGTACATACCCTTTGACCCAGCAATCCTACTTGCACTTCAAATGAGATAGCCTACTGATAATACTATTACAGATACACAGTCACATAATCACAAGGATATTAACTGTAGCATAATCTCAGCACTTTGGGAGGCTGAGGCAGGAGGACTGCTTGAGCCAGGAGTTTGAGACAGCATGGGCAACACAGTGAGACCCCATCTCTACAAAAAATAAATTAGCTGGGTGTGGTAGCACATGCCTGTGGTCCCAGCTACTCTGCAGGCTGAGGTGGGAGGATTGCTTAAGCCCAGGAGGTTGAGGCTGCAATGAGCCACAATTGTGTCACAGGACTCCAGCCTGGGTGAGACAGCAAGACCATGTCTGAAAAAGAAAAATTAGAAAACAGAAACATACACACAAAACCCTACAGCAAATGTTTATGAGAGTAAAAGTTCAGTAACAGACTAAATGCTCATCGATAGAGAAAGTGTTCAACTATGATATATCTCCAGAACAGCACACCATGCCACTAATACAAAAAGGCAGCTCACTAGGCGCCTGACTGGACACTGACTCATCACGAGGCTGGCTCCCTGGTGCCAGGGAAAAAGTATAGGCTTGCTCTGGAGTGAGACAGGCTTGGGTCTGAATCCAAGCCCTGCTGCTTCCTGGCTACTGGGCCTTCAGTAAGGCCCTTTTCTCTATCAGGGTAATTTGTCTACATCTGGTTGGTTGGTTTGTTTGGAGACAGAATCTCACTCTGTTGCCCAGGCTGGAGTGCAGTGGTGTGATCTCAGCTCACTGCAACCTCTGCCTCCTGGGTTCAAGCAATTCTCATGCCTCAGCCTTCTGAGCAGCTGGCAATACAGGTGCATGCCACCATGCCCAGCTAATTTTTGTATTTTTAGTAGAGATGGGGTTTCACCATGTTGATCAGGCTGGTCTTGAACCCCTGACCTCAGGCAATCCACCTGCCTTGGCCTCCCAAAGTGCTGGGATTACAGGTGTGAGCCACCATGCCCGGCCAACATCTGTTAACCAAATAGGGGAGGTTACAGTGATGCATATAAAGCAGAGAACACACAGCCTGGCACACAGTGGGCCCAAGGTCAATGCCAGGCCTCTTCTTTCCCACTTTTAAGAAAATTCTACCTCTGAGGGTTGCCCTGATGTGAAACTGGCAATGGTAGGTGATCTGAGGTTGAGAAATTCAGATAAGAAAAACAGATATGGCCTGTCATGTGTATTTTTGTCAAACACCCAGAATCTCTCCCCAGAATCAATCAGTGGACTCAAGTCAGTCTGGGTAACTGGTGTTTCTGTCTACCTGTGGCAGCCTGGAGAGGTGGCTCCACCTGGTACTGGTGCTGGGACAATGACAGCAGGGGTGAGGCCTGGAGGGGAGAGGGCTGCTCAGATTTTACAGCTATCATCATGGTAGATCACAAAATAACACAGCGGCGACACACAGCGCTGCTAGGTAACAGGCACTATTCTACACACTCTCACCCATTTAATGCTGGTGACAACACTGTAAGGTTATACCACACCCATTTCACAAACAGGGACGTAGAAGTAGACAGCGTTAAGGTATTTATTTGGTCAAGGTCAGCCGCTATTTGTATGAACTCAACACATGCTCTTAACGCCAATGCTTTATTATAACAGCAACTCCAGAAGGAAACCGGGAACCAGTGCTTTAGGAATGGAAACTGGAAACCAGAGGTAGAGACTTTTTTTTTTTTTTTTTTTGAGACAAAGTCTCCCTCTTGTTGCCTAGGCTGGAGTGCAATGGTGCGATCTCGGCTCACCTCAACCTCTGCCTTCCAGGTTCAAGCGATTCTCCTGCCTCAGCCTCCTGTGTAGTTAGGATTACAGGCATGCGCCACCACACCCGGCTAATTTTGTATTTTACAGAAACGGGGTTTCTCCGTGTTGGTCAGGCTGGCCTTGAACTCCCGACCTCAGGTGATCCGCCCACCTCGGCATCCCAAAGTGCTGGGATTATAGGCGTGAGCCACTGAACCCGGCTGGAGACTTACTTTTATTATATACAGCCAGAGAGGTTTGAATTGTGTATGTACATGCAGTACCTGTTCAAATATAATCTAAAAAAAAAAAACTTTTTTTTTAGGCCGGGCACGGTAGCTCACGCTTGTAATCCTAGCACTTTGGGAGGCCGAGGTGGGCGGATCACCTGAGGTCAGGAGTTAGAGACCACAGCCAGGCAAAATCCCGTCTCTATTAAAAATACAAAAAAAATTAGCCAGGCATGCTGGCGGGCCTTGTAATCCCAGCTACCTGGGAGGCTGACGCAGGAGAATTGCTTGAATTCAGGAGGGAGAGGTTGCAGTGATTCGAGATCGTGCCACTGCATTCCAGCCTGGGCGACAGAGCGAGTCTCCGCCTCTAAATAAATAAAGAAAATAAAAATAAATAAACTTTCAAATAAAAAGCGAGAACCTTCCCATTTACCCACTCGACTCACTGGGCAACAGCCGGCGCTTGCGACTGCTCATGCGCCCTCCAAGTCGCGCCCCTCGCCCAATGCTTCTCTTTGGCGCGCGCAAGGCTCCGCCCACGGGCGTTTAAATTTTTGATCCTGAAGCGGATTCCCTCTTCCAACGCGGCCTTCGAGGGTTTTGAATATCGTTCTATCTCGGACTATTCTGCATCTCCCAGGCCTTAAGGATAAACGTGACACTAGAGACCCTTCAAGGTCTGACCTACCCACTCTGCTGCCTCACCTTCCACCCGGGGAGACCCTGAATCCAAGCCAGTCTGTACCTCCTTCCCCGGCTCTTCGTCGCCTTTGCTTAGCTGTCCCCTGCAGTGTCCTCGCCTGCCTGTCCTTCAAGGTCCAACCGGACCCGCGCCCTTTCCTAAGTGATTTGAGGCCCTGGCAGTCTCTCTCCACAGGCCGGGGTGTCTTCCAGGGCGCACGCCAAGTCTGATTCATTCCTGTGTTCTTGGCACTCAGCCCAGAACAGTGAAATTCCTCCCTGTCGCTCCACCCCACCGCATCCCGCCAACATCACTGAAGAGCCACTACTCGAACCCCAGATCCGGGCCGCTTTCCCTCCCGCTCCCTGGCGTATCCATTTCACCGCTCATCTCCCCACCCTCAACCCGCAACCGCACACACGCGCATTGAGTCAGAGCCGCGGCTCCCCTCCACCTCCCCCTTCGGAACTCGCATGCGTGCTGAAGCCGACCGCCTCCATCCACGCATGCTCAGCCCGGCGCGCGCGTTCCTTTCTCGCGCGTTCAGCGCTCAGCGCATGCGCAGAACAAGCCGCCTGCGGGACCTGATCTCAGCTTGGCCTCGCGTTACCTCCTCCTCTTCCTCCTTCAGGCCAGCTTTCCTTAGGAGCCGCATCCGGGACGCCGAGGCCGGTTCCGGAGTAGGGGGGGTGCCCACTTTCTCTCTTTCCCACGTTCCTGGCCCCCAGACGCCATTTGCAGGCGGGTGGCTTGGGTCAGCCTCCCCGCCCCCACCCGGTTCCTGTCACGGGAGAGCGCACCCCGCGCCCCGAGAACCAATCAGCAGCCGCCTTAGGTAAGGGGCCCGCGAGCCCGCGCGAGGCCCGCGCACCGGCAGGCCACGCCCCCGCCTCGGCCATTGAAAGCTCGCTGGGCCGTCCGGTGGGGGTGCGGCACTGAGTAGGGGGGTCAGTGGCTGTCGGTTGGATACTGGGTTGGCAGGAATGGGGGCGGGGGACGGAAATAACGAGTAAATAAGAAACTTCTGCTCTGCGAGATCCAAGTAGAGCCTGCAGACTGGCCGTCAAGTACTGGGGACGCCGCCTCAATAACGTGTAAAGAGAAACTTGACTTGGGTTTCCCCTGGGAAGCTTTGTAAATCAATGGCTAAATCCGGGGGAGGCCCTCCTCTAGGAGCCCATAGAGAGAAGTTTAAATCCTAGGTTGTCCTTAGGAAAATGTGCAAATTGACTACAGTTGTGGGGTGAGGAGTGCCCCACGAGGTGGACTTAAATACTCAGAAATCGGAGAGTCTCCCGAAATATTTGCAAGTAGCCACTGAGGCTTTCGGAGATCCCCGAAGGGAGTGTGTGAAACGATGTCTAAGTACTGAGGAGACCTCTCCAAAAATGTAAATTAGATTGTTAATTTTTGGGAGGTCACCCTAGGTGTCCATCAGTAGACACTTAAATAGACTGGCTTTTGTAAGTTTAGGGGGAATCTCCCAAAGGAGCCTGGAAACACCATTGGAGGTACCCGCTTGCATGTGGGTGGGCTTTTTTTTTTTTTGAGACAGAGTCTCTCTCTGTCGCCAGGCGCCAGGCTGGAGTGCAGTGGCGCGATCTCGGCGCACTGCAACCGCCACACCTGGCTTAGGTGGGCCCTTAAGTTCCAAGGAACTCCTCACATTCAGATACTATGGAAGCTCCCAGAATAAAGGGCACAGGGAGGGCAAGCACTCCTGGAATGCCATCACTTTGGGAGGCCGAGACCGGCGGATCACTTGAGGCCAGGAGTTGGAGACCAGCCTGGCCAGTATGGCGAAACCCTCTCTACTGAAAATGCACAACTTAGCCCGGCCTGCGCCTGTAATTCCAGCTACTCGGGAGGCTGAAGCAGGAGAATTGCCTGAACCCGGGAGGCAGAGGCTGCAGTGATACTGCGCCATTGCATTTCAGCCTGGGCAACAGAGCAAAACTCCGTCTCAAAAACAAAAAAAAAAACACCAAAAACCAAAAAAAGTGCGCACAGGGCGCCTACTTTGCCCAGGAAGGGCATCCTCATAAGCCAGAAACTTAAGGGCTGGGCAGAATCCCAGTTGAGACATGAAGACAGGTACTTAAGCACTGGGTGGGATTTCAGAGTAATGTTAGTTAAGACACTTAATTGCAAGGAAGGGAGGAATCTCAGGTTCTGGGGAGAGTCTCCATCCGAGACTGTAAGCAGTCATTTGGGTATTGAATGAGTCATTTTCCCTAAGCATCTGTAAACAGGCTCTTGTCCTCCTCTGTCTAGGAAAGCAGTCTTCAGCCTGGCTTGTGGCTGGGGAAGAGGTCATGTAGCACAGTGAGAGAGGAGCTAGACAAGCCCCTTGTCTGGCTAGCAATATTATGCCTGCATCTTGTAAACAGACCCTTCTATTCTGGAGAGTCTTGGAGGGACCCGTTTATGTTATTACGTACTGAGGTGGGGCTGGGGAGGATTCATGGAGGGATTTAACAGATACTTCCAAGCTAAGCAAGGGTCAGCAAACTTTTTTTTTTCTTTTTGAGACAGGGTCTCGCTTTGTTGCCCAGGCTAGAGTGCAGTGGTGCAGCATGGTCACGGCAGCCTTGACCTCCCAGGCTCAAGTGATTCCACCACCTCAGCCTCCTAAGTAGCTGGGACTACAGGTGCATGCCACCACCCCCAGCGATTTTTTTGTTTTTTCAATGTTTTATAGAGACAGGATCTTGCTATGCTGCCCAAGCTGATCTCGAACTGCTGGGCTCAAACAGTCTTCAGGTCTCGGCCTCCCAAAGTGTCGGGATTACAAGTGTGAGCTGCCAAACTCGGCCATTCAGTAAAGCTTTCTGTAAAGGCCAGAGAATAATTATTTTAGGCCCTGCAGACTGTACTGCCGGTCTCAACTACTCAGCTCTGCCATTACATCAAGAAGGCAGCTGTAGACAGTTTGTAAATTGATGGATGTGGCCATGTTCCGATAAAACTTTCTGTTTACAAAAACAGAAGGCAAACCAGATTTGGCCCATAGGCCACAATTTGTCAGCCTGACCTCTGAGCTTGAGCAGATAGCCCCATGGAGTTCTACAAACAGTTAAGTAGTCAAAGACCATCCTCGAATGATGTGTGAACAGCTGGGAAAACTCCAAGGACCTGTAAACAGATAATAAAATGGTGGAGAGTGGGTTGCATAGGTAGCCAGACGCTACATGTCAGATAAATCAAACACTGAGTACACCTTGAAATGAAATTCAGTGTGAGGAAAGACAGACTGTCAGGAACGGAAGACAGACACTGAACTGTAGCGGGATACCAGGTGAAAATAGGCCCTTGAGTGCTGGAGCCCCACCACTACATACACTAGTAATGACTAATCAAGAGTAGCTGTTGGACTGAGGATCACATTGCTGGTTTGCAAGGAAATGCCTTGCAGCATTTTGGTAAGGAGAATATCCTTTTTTTTTTTTTTTTTGAGATGGAGTTTTGCTTGTTGCCCAGGCTGGAGTGCAGTAGTGCAATCTTGGCTCACTGCAACCTCCGCCTCCCGGGTTCAAGCGATTCTCCTGCCTTAGCCTCCTGAGTAGCTGGGTTTACAGGTGCCCGCAGCTAATGTTTTGTATTTTTAGTAGAGACGGGGTTTCACTATGTTGGCCAGGCTGGTTTTGAACTCCTGACCTCAGGTAATCCACCTGTCTCAGCTTCCCAAAGTGCTGAGATTACAGGCATGAGCCACCGCACCCAGGTGAATGTCCCATTTTTATGTGAATTTGCCCCTATGAGTTTATTTATGTTGGAGCATGTTAATAGTTGAGAATAGTTTTGGCTGCAAGTAAGAGATAGATGTGTATTTGTTTTTCACTGCCTCTCAAAGTAGGCGATTCAAAGTTAACATGGAACCCCCGAACCTTGTGTCTTGTTTTACTGTACCTTCTATGAAGTTGCCTTATAGCTCAAGATAGCTGCTTGAGTTCCAGCCTCCACACCCACATTCCTGTCACTGTGAGGAAGAGGTAAAAGGCATTGCCAGAATCTGTAAAAGGAAGTTTCTGGAAGCTGCCAAGCCATACTTCTAGTGTCATACCATAGCCAGAAAGTACTTAGTCACATGGCCACACCTAACTGCAAACAAGGATGAGAAATGTGTTCTGGATAGCCCTGTACCTACCTCAGAACTGAGGGTTTTACTTTTTTAGAAGAAGTCAGGAGTGGATGTTGGGAGCCAGCTTGCAGTTGCTGCCACAAGCCCAGAGTTCTGTTGAAAGGAAGGGCCTGGCCGGGCGCAGTGGCTCATGCCTGTAATCCCAGCACTTTGGGAGGCTGAAGTGGGTGGATCACCTGAGGTCAGGAGTTCGAGACCAGCCTGGCCAACATGGTGAAACCCCATCTCTACTAAAAATACAGAAAAAAATTTGGTGGCATGTGCCTGTAGTCTCAGCTACTCAAGAGGCTGAGGCAGGAGAATTGTTTGAACCTAGGAGGCTGAGGCTGCAGCGAGCCAAGATCGCACCATTGCACTCCAGCCTGGGTGACGAGTGAAACTCTGTCTCAAAAGAAAAAAAGGAAGGGCCTTGGCTGGATGCAGTGGCTCACACCTGTAATCCCAGCACTTTGGGAGGCCAAGGTGGGTGCATCACCTGAGGTCAGGAGTTCAAGACCAGCCTGGCCAACATAGTGAAACCCCATCTCTACTAAAAATACGAAAATTAGCCAGGCATGGTGGTGGGCACCTGGGATCCCAGGTACTTGGGAGACTGAGGCAGAAGAATCCCTTGAACCTGGGAGGCAGAGGTTACAATGAGCCGAGATCTAGCCACTGTACTCCAGCCTGGGTGACAGAGGCAGACACCATCACCATCTCTTAAAAAAAAAAAAAAGAAAGGAAGGGCCTTCATGTAGTCTGGGGTATGCTGAGTAGAGGAGGAAGAGACTTTCTCATCCTGAAATCCCCTCACTCCCTTCTTAGGTGACCATGTCTGAGTCTGGACACAGTCAGCCTGGACTCTATGGGATTGAGCGGCGGCGACGGTGGAAGGAGCCTGGCTCTGGTGGCCCCCAGAATCTCTCTGGGCCTGGTGGTCGGGAGAGGGACTACATTGCACCATGGGAAAGAGAGAGACGGGTGAGTGTCTGGACCCAGGAGCAGCATTCGTGTGTCTAGTTGTTCCACAAATGTTCATTGAGCACCCGCCATGTGCCAGGCACTAATCCAGATGCCGGGGGTACGTCTGTAAACAAAACCCACTGCCTTCATGGGTAAAGAAGGTAGAGAGTGATAAAGGGACCGTCAGAGAAGGTCTTTCTGAAGAGGTGACTTTTTAGCAGAGACTTGAAGGAGATGAGGGAATGAGACATGCCAAAATCTGAGTTGAACAGCCTTCTAGACAGAACAGCAAGCACAAAGGCCCTGGGGGGGCGTGTTCAAGGAGTAGCCAGAGGAAGCCAGGATGGCTGCAATGGATGAGGAACGAGGGAGAGAGATAGGAGGTGAAGTCTGAGAGGTAACTGGGGCCAAATCATGTAGGACCTGGTAGGCCTTGGAAAGAACTTTGTATTTCACTGTGTGAAATTGGCGTTGGACGGTTTAAGCTGAGAGGTGCCATAGTTAAAGAATTGCATGTGTTAAAGAATTGCATCATAATAACAACTGCTTCTGTTTACTGAGTGGTGTACACTGTGCTTGCACTGTGCAAAGTGCTTTACGTCCTTTGGGTCTTCCTGAACCCTTACAGCTACCCCATGAAGTCAATTCTGTGATAGATCTGATTTTCACTAATGAGGAAAATGAGCCCCAGAGGTGAAAGGACTTGTACAAAATCAGCGTCAGTAAACTTTGGGTCCAGGACTCAGATACAGGTCCAGCTTAGTCTTACGTATAGCATCATTCTGCCTGCTGTAGACAGTGCCCTGGGCTGGGAATCAGGAGGGATAGGCTTGTGCCCACGCCCTGCCTCACGCCGCTCCTGTACTTAGGTGACTCACTGCCAGAACCTGCTCCCTGGGTTTTTTTCTCTAGGGCCCTGTTTACCTCAGAGATGTCTGGTAGGGTGGAAGCAGGTAATAATTGGGGGCCAATTTCTGACCTATAAAACCATACAAACATGAAAAATAGTTTATTCACAGTGAGCTGAGCTCTTACTTGCTCCTTCTCTTGGGCTGCAGCGTAAATGAGAACATGTAGTCTCTTCCTTCCACATAATTCCTTCCTGGGGATTATTATCATCCTTGCACACCTTCAGGTTTAATCCCTGAACAAGCAACTCTGAAATCTCAGTTTTGTCTCTAAATGTGCTGCTGAGCCCTGGCAGCCTCTGTCATGTCCATGGGCTTCTTATCCTCCGTGTCCCCTGCTGACCTCAGCATCTTTCTGCCATTTTTCCTCTTCCCATTTTTTTCTCCCATGTCGGTGATAGCCCATTGGCCTCATCCTGAATGCCTCCCTCGCCTCTCCCCTGCTTCCTCTGCACTAGTCAGGCACTGGTACTTCACATTCTGCCGCCTAGGTGTATCTATCTGTCTTCTCTCCACCCTCACAGCATTCGTGCTAGGTACAGATTGAATAACTGAAGTGCTCCAGAATTCAAAATGTTGAGCACCAACATGACACTTAAGGGAAGTGCTTATTGGAGCATTGTGGATGGATTTGGGGTACTCAGCCAGTAAATAGGCAGATATTCCAAAGTTCAAAAAAAATCCCAAATCCAGAACACTTCTGGTCCCAGGCATCTCAGGTAAGGGATACTCAGCCTGTATCATCTACCCCTTCCTAGCCTCCTGGAAGCCCACAGCCTCTCCTCCTATTTTTTCCCTTGAAACTTCTTTTCAAAGCACTTTCACATCACCTTTTTGTTTGTTCTTCACCGTAAGCCAGTGAAGTGAGCAGGGTTTAAGTAAACGTCCTCAGTATATTGGTGAAGAAACAGACCCAGGACTGTTTCTTCTTGAGTAACCTCAAGACTCTCCTGAGGTTACTCAAGGAACCAGAGAAAGAACGGGACTCAAACTCAGATTTCTCCCCTCTTCAGCAGACTGAGGGTGAGACAGGGAGGCACGAAGAGGGTAAGGTGTGGGATCGGCCTGGCAGCTTTGCCAGAGCAGGAGTGGGGCTGAGGGGAGAGGTGATCAGGATAGCAAGTGCCGCCAGCAGCTCTCACATGGTGAGCGCCTGCCACATGACAGGTGCCACGCTACACACTTGATGAGTTCTGTCTCCTTTCATCCTCATAATAATCCTGCGAGGAAGGAATTCCTGTGCCCACTCACAGATGGGGAGATGAGGCATAAGTGAAGGTGGTGAGGGTGGTTCCTTATTCAAGTTCACACATCCAGTGTGAGGCAGGACCAGGTTTGCACCCAGACCTGTGTAGCTCCTAGTTCCTTTCCAGCCAGGCTTGTTGCCTCACAGAGGAAGCTGAGCAGAATGCTTGAGGATTTGGTTCTGCAGCCAGGCTGCCTGGGTTCAAATTCCATCTCCATTGCTTACTGGCTTTGTGACTCTGGGCAATCTGCTTCACCTTTCTGGGCTTCATTTTCTTCATCTGTAAAGTGGGGGCAATAATAGTATCTATCTCACAGGATTGTCGGTAGGATCAAGGTAGTTAATATATTTAGGCATTTAGAATAGTTTGTGGCACATAAAGATGTGGAATGTCCAGGAGAGCCAGTGAGCCATTCCTGAGTAACTGCCCTCCCTCACCACAGGATGCCAGCGAAGAGACAAGCACTTCCGTCATGCAGAAAACCCCTATCATCCTCTCAAAACCTCCAGCAGAGCGGGTGAGCAGGGAAGAACTTTGAAGGAGGGAGGAGGGGAGCAGTTAGGGAAGGGATTGCCCCATTGATGGAAACTTTTTACCCCCATAGTCAAAGCAGCCACCACCTCCAACAGCCCCTGCTGCCCCACCCGCTCCAGCCCCTCTGGAGAAGCCCATCGTCCTCATGAAGCCACGGGAGGAGGGAAAGGGGCCTGTGGCCGTGACTGGTGCCTCTACCCCTGAGGGCACCGCCCCACCACCCCCTGCAGCCCCTGCACCACCCAAGGGGGAGAAGGAAGGGCAGAGACCCACACAGCCTGTGTACCAGATCCAGAACCGGGGCATGGGCACTGCCGCACCAGCAGCCATGGACCGTGAGTTGGGGCTGGGCAGGACCGGGTTGGGAAGTGGCATCTCCTCACAGACCCTCACTGCATCTTCTGTCTCCTGCTTTCTCCAATCTCTAGCTGTCGTGGGTCAGGCCAAACTACTGCCCCCAGAGCGCATGAAGCACAGCATCAAGTTGGTGGATGACCAGATGAATTGGTGTGACAGTGCCATTGAGGTACTGAGGGCCCCTCCCTGCCTGAGCTTCCGCACATCCTGCATCCTCTGATCCTCCATCCCCACCTCTGCCTCTTGGTAGGCAGCGCCGGACTGGAGAGCTTTTGGGCAACTCGCAGCAGTGAGACTGGGTGGAATCAGAACATTCTTACCTAACCAGAGCTGAGTTTCAGCTAGCTCAGCTGTGCTTGCTAGTTTGTAAAATACCGAACTGCTTTGGTACTGGTTTGTAAAGAGGTACTCTCACTACCACCTCAGGACCCCTGGCATGTCCTTTGCCATCCACAGCGGGGGAGTCTCTTGGACCCTGCCCTAGTACCCTTCTTATTTGGTTGAAACCCATGCTGGTAGCTCATGCCTGTAATCCCAGCACTTTGGGAGGCCAAGGTGGGAGAATCGCCTGAGCCCAGGAGTTCAAGACCAGCCTGGGCAACTTAGGGATACTCCATTTCTACCAAAATTTTAAAAATTAGCCAGGCGTGGTGGCAGGCATCCAGGCCACTCAGGAAACTGAGGTAAGAGGATCACTTGAGTCCAGGAGGTCAAGGCCACAGAGAGCTGTGATCATGTCATTACACACCAACCTGGACAACAGAGTGAGACCCTGTCTCAAAAAAACAACAACCAGAAACCCATGCTATCTCAGTATTAACTGTTTTGAATGTCATCCCCTAAAGTGCCCCTGTCTATCCTAGCACCCCTTGCTCTAGTTCAGCCGTCACATCCCTAGATCATCATACATGCCTCTAGTCTCCCAATCCTTATGTCTCCTCTTCTGCTTTTTCTCCTGTAGCCCTGTCACACCCCTGCTCAGATTCTCCCAGAGATGTCACCTCTCCTGCCCAGCAGCCTGGACTTATTAGGGCAGCCCCAAGCCTATTTATTGCCTTGTTCTGCCACTTCTGTGTCCACTCTCCCATTGGAATTAACTGGGGAGCTTTAAAAAAAGAAAAAAAAAGAGCCAAGCCCTCCCCTTCAGCACTATTAAGTAGAACTCTCTGCAGTTGATGATCATATATATTTGCACTGTCCATCCAGTATGGTAGCCACTGTCCCCAGATGTGGCTTTAGAGCACTTGACATGTGGGTAGTACAACCAAACAGAATTTTTAATGTTGTTTAGTCTTTATTAATTTAAATAGCCATGTATGATCAGTGCCTACTGATTGAACAGGGCAGCCCTAGATATGCTTTAATGTGTTAAAGCACATTAAATCCTGATTAGACCTGGGATTTGCTTTATTTAGGAGACTGTCTTGCTCTGTTGCCCAGGTGGGAATGTAATGGCATCATCTCGGCTCACTGCAACCTCCACCTCCCAGGTTCAAGTAATTCTCTAGCCTTAGCCTCCTGAGTAGCTGGGACCACAAGTGTATGACACTACACCCAGCTAGTTTTTTGTTGTTGTTTTGTTTTGAGCCGGAGTTTTGGTCTTGTTGCCCAGGCTGGATTGCAATGGCGTGATCTCAGCTCACCACAACCTCCGCCTCCTGGGTTCAAGTGATTCTCCTGCTTCAGCCTCCCGAGTAGCTGGGATTACAGGTGCCTGCCACCACACCTGGCTAATTTTGTATTTTTAGTAGAGACGGAGTTTCTCCATGCTGGTCAGGCTGGTCTTGAACTCCTGACCGCAGGTGACCTGCCTGCCTTGGCCTTCCAAAGTGCTGGGATTACAGGCATGAGTCACCATGCCTGGCCAGTTTTTGTATTTTTGGTAGAGACGGGATTTCACCATGTTGGCCAGGCTGGTCTTGAACTGCTGGCCTCAAGCGATCCTCCCACCTCAGTCTCCTAAAGTGTTGAGATTACAGTGTGAGCCCCCACACCTGGACTATAGAATTTGCTTTTAAAAAACAAAAAACTCCAGGTGATTCTAAGGAGCAGCAGCCACAGTTGAGGATGAAGCTATTTTCCTTGAGGTGTGTCTCTTACACCCCCTGTTGGTGAAAGTCAGCAGAGCTGGTAGCCCAGAGTTGGTCTCCAGTAATCTCCAGAGGAGCTCATAAATCCCACAAACAACAGTATATGAATGTAAAACAGAGACACAGACACACACACACATAGACAAGAGAGCCTGGGCGGCTCCTGTTTGCACACCACTCCGTTTCTTGTGCTTTCCCAGGATCTGTGCTAGTAGCCCTCAGTCACTGAGTCCTGTCTTGTAACCTGCCCTTCTGTTCTTAGGCCTCTCCCTTTCACTTCCCCAAGATCAGACTTCCTTTTTTCCGTCTGTGTTCAGCACACTGACTTCCTTTTATCTTCTTTTGTTTGGTTTTTTTTTTGTTTTGTTTTGTTTTGTTTTTTTTTTTTGAGACGGAGTCTTGCTCTGTTGCCAGGCTGGAGCACAGTGGCGCAGTCTCGGCTCACTGCAACCTCTGCCTCCCAGGTTCAAGCGACAATTCCGCCTCAGACTCCTGAGTAGCTGGGACTACAGGCGCGTGCCAAACGCCCGGCTTATTTTTGTATTTTTTTTTTTTTTTAGTAGAGACGGGGTTTTACCATGTTGGCCGGGATGGTCTCGATTTCTTGACCTCGTGATCCACCTGCCTCGGCCTCCCAAAGCACTGGGATTATAGGCGTGAGCCACCGCGCCCGGGCTTCTTTTTAGTTTCTTGACCATGCTAGGCTCTTTCTACTTCAGAGTTCTCACAGACACTGTCTTTGTGTCTAGAACATTTCACATAATCCTACCATGACACAGAACAGAGGCCCTATGTCTAATAGAAGGGATTGGGACCACAGGAGTTTTTATACATATGTGATAAGGTAGGCGGGTAAGCCACAAGGGTCCCTGGGGTCCCCCCTCTCATTTTAGCTCCAGCAACTGACAGACTTGTCAGAGTCTTATTTCTGTCTTTTCCCACAGTACCTCTTGGATCAGACTGATGTGTTGGTGGTTGGTGTCCTGGGCCTCCAGGGGACAGGCAAGTCCATGGTCATGTCATTGTTGTCAGCCAACACTCCAGAGGAGGATCAGAGGTGAGGGAGCTGTCAGGTAGAGTGCAGGAGGGAGGTGGGCACCCACCTGGGGCAGGGGCAAGGTGGGCTTGGGTGTTGCGAGTGGTGTTACCAAAGGACTTCGGAAAGTTGCCTTTCTTCCCTAGGCCTCAGTGTCTTCATGAGATGAGGATGATAATGGGCGAGACTAAATCTGTGTAATTCCGAGGCATCCAATCCTGTTCCTCCCTTCCTCCCTCCCTCCCTCCCTCCCTGTCTGGCCCCGGGAAAAGGTACAGGCCCTAGAGAGGAAGTGGGATGATGTCATTGTTAAGGTTTTGGACTTAGCTGGTTGACCTTGGGCAGGTCACTTCATTTCCAGTATCCCATGTCCAAGTAGATTTTTGGAAGATAACATAAGATCAAGAAGGCAAAAGTTAATGAGCACCTGGCACAGAGCAGGTGCTCACAGAATGGTAGCTGATAGGATCTGAGAAATAGAGTGGGGGAGGACATCTGGAGACAGAGATGGTTTCTGTACCTTTCCTGTGTCACTTTGGGAAAGTGGCTCTACTTTTCTAGGCTGGGAAGGAGCAGACGTGAGGATTCCCCGGCCTGAACAGCATTCTTGAATAAGGATGGAATGTGATTATGAAGATAAAGCATAAGGGCACAGGAGCAGGTTTTGGGGAGGGGAGGGCTTAAGAAACAGGTCCTGACACTGGGGCAGAGAAGGAAAGGGGGAAAAGATAGGAATTTGGGAGTGGCAGAGGTAAACATCTAATTAAGGAAGAATCAAAATGGGGAGAATAGATAGTAGCCACTGGGGTGGTAAAGAACAGAGACACATTTAAGTTACCTGAAAATATAGGGATCTCTTTTGTGTAAAGCAGGTAGTACTACCCTGGCCTCCATGGATGAGCGTCATGGGTCCGTTAACTCCTTAACAGTATATGCAGAATTTTGTTTGTTTATTTTTGAGACAGGGTCTAGTTCTTTCACCTAGGCTGAAGTGCAATGGCATGATCATAACTCACTGTATCCTCTACCTCCCAGGCTCAAGTGATCTTCCCACCTCAGCCTCCCAAGCAGCTGGGATTACAGGGGCACGCCACTACACCAGCTAGTTTTTAATTTTTTTGTAGAGACAGTGTCTCCCTGTGTTGCCCAGGCTGGTCTCGATCTCTTGGTCTCAAGCAGTCCTCTCACTTTGGCTCTCAAAGTGCTGGGATTACAGATGGGAGCTACCGAGCCTGGCCATATGCAGAATTTTACACACATTTGCAGTCAGGCTCTTCTTCTAGGGAAAAGGTCCATCGTTTACACCAGATCTTAGAGTGGGCTGATGGAGATCTAGAAAAGGTAAAGACCACTGTTATTGGGAGAATACACACCCCATAGAGCTGGATTTGTGGGGTTCCCCTGCCTCTCTCCTTTCTGTTCTCTGTTCACTCATGACTCAGGTCGACTCCTTTTTGGAATAGCTCCAGGTCTTAGATAACATTCTTTCCATTTCAGCTTTCACCCCAACTAACAGATTTTCCCCATGACTCTCGGTTCAGATTCCTCGGTTCAGATTGCCAAGGTAGAGAGAATCCTGTCGCCCAGCTTGTCTTTTTGAGCCACGTCAGCCTGTGGTGTGGTGGATGTTAGTATCAACTCCTTTCATTGGGTCTAGGTTTTGCTTCCTAATTCTTTTTTTTTTTTTTTTTTTTTTTGAGACAGTCTTGTGTCACCCAGACCAGAGCGCAGTGGCGCAATCTCGGCTTACTACAACCTCTGTCTCCCGGGTTCAACCGATTCTTGTGCCTCAGCCTCCTGAATAGCTGGGACTACCATGCCCGGCTAATTTTTATATTTTTAGTAGAGATGGGGTTTTGCCATGTTGGCCAGGCTGGTCTCGAACTCCTGATTAGGTGATCTGCCTGCTTTGGCCTCCCAAAGTGTTGGGATTATAGGCGTGAGCCACCGCGCCCACCCTACCTCCTAATTCTCTTTATAATTCATCTGTTTCTTCCCTCCTTCATGTTCACCTCTTTAGTACAAGCCATTAATATCTTACATGGAAGATGCCAAGAGGTTCCTATCTGGTCTCCCTGATTTAATTCAGCTTGACAAGTACTATATTAATTGAATGCTTTCTATGCACCAGATACTGTACCAGGTGCTGGGGAGACAACGGTATACAAAACTGGAAAAAAATCTGCCCTCATGGGGCTTGTATTTTAATAGGGGAGATGGTAGACAAAATAAACACACTATTTGGCACATTAGAATATAACAAAACGGGAAAGGGTTACAGGGAAGTGATGTTGGGCCTAGGTTACAGGTTTTAAAAATTATTACTGTTTTCTAAGAGACGAGGGTCTTGCTCTCTCACCCAGGCTGGAGTGCAGTGGTATGATCATGGCTTCACTGCAGCCTTGAACTCCTGGGCCCAAGCCATCCTCCCACCTCAGCCATGTGAGTAGCTGGGACCACAGGTATGCACCACCATGCCCAACTAATTTTTTAATTTTTTGTAGAGACAGGATCTCACTGTGTTGCCCAAGCTGGGCTCACGTGATTTTCCCACCTCAGCCTTCTGAGTAGCTAGGACTACAGTTCTGTACCACCGTGCCTGGCTAACTTATTTATTTTTTATTTTTGAGTCGAGTCTTGCTCTGTCACCCAGGCTGGAGTGCAGTGGCTCAATCTCGGCTCACTGAAACCTCCATCTCCCAGGTTCAAGCAATTCTTCTGCCTCACCCTCCCGAATAGCTGGGATTACAGGTGTGCACCACCACACTGGGCTAATTTTTGAATTTTTAATAGAGACAGGGTTTCACCATGTTGGCCAGGCTGATATCGAACTCCTGACCTCAAGTGATACTCCCGTCTTGGCCTCCCAAAGCGCTGGGATGACAGTCATGAGCCACCACGCCCTTCATTTTTTAAATTTTTTGTAGAGATGAGGTCTTGCCATGTCGCCCAGACTAGGTTATAGTTTTAAATGTGATTGCGAGGGAAGGCCTTGCTAAGGGGAACATTTGAGAAAAACATGCTTGGAGGAGCATTCCAATGAGAGGGATTGGCCAAGGCAATGCCTCTAAAGTGGGAGCTTGTCTATGTGTGTGGAAGAGCATGGCAGCCTTGGAAGGGGAGTGTTAGGAGATAAGGCCAGAGAGGCAGAGGGAGGCGCCATGGCACTGAGCCTTGTAATAAGCCCATCTCCCCTCTTTCCACCCTATAGTCCTCGCCACATAGCAGCCAGCGGGGACTTTCAAACCAAAATTTGATTCTGTCCCTCCTCTACTTAGATCTCTCAGCGGCTTCTCCAGGCTCACAGGCCAAAGCCTTACCATGCCCCACAAGGGTCTGTGTAGCCTCTCCTTGCTCTCTCCCCTCCCATACACCCACCCCATCTTTCTGCTTTTGCCATGCT
Source organism: Cacajao melanocephalus (assembly GCA_963573385.1). Taxonomy (NCBI): domain Eukaryota; kingdom Metazoa; phylum Chordata; class Mammalia; order Primates; family Pitheciidae; genus Cacajao; species Cacajao melanocephalus. Next base: position 57,779 of record CAUYLG010050538.1, read on the forward strand.
GGTCTCTGAGTCCTGGTACAAGCCACCTGTCTTCTGCCTGATACAGCATTCCTCTGTGCCCATTCCCCAACCCAGCCCCAGTTAACTCTCTCTTTCTCTCTCTCTCTCTTTCTCTCTCTTTCTCCTCCCCTTCCTCCCCCACCCCCTGCATTGTCATTTCCCTCACCAACTAAGCAATCTGGGCTTGGAGCACTGCACCACCTCCTCTTTCTATCACCCACAGTGACTGACTTCTGGTAATTTGTAAACTAAACCAGAAGCTCCACAGAAGCCGACTTAGTCTTTTTTGTTCACTACTGTATCCTGGTATCTGGCAAATAGGAGGTTTTCCCTATAGTGTTTGTAAAGTGGAAGGATGCCTGCTCTGTGTCAGACAACAGATTATGCCTCTTGGGGGTAGACAGAAACTACCCTTTGAGAGGCAGTTTCTATTATCCTGATTTTACAGATTTCAAAAGGTAAAATCACTTTGCCCAAGTCACAGAGTTACCAAGTTGAGCTTAGTGGTTTAGGGAAAGGTCCAGCTCTGCCAGCTTTGCCCTCATATTCCCAGCGCCTAGCACACGTAGAAGTGAGGCACACTCAGCTGACGGGAAGATGCTGGGAACAAGACCCAAACTCCCTCTCCCTGTGGGAGTGGAGGCCATTCAGTGCTCTGTCTCCCGCACCTGGGATCTGAGAGTTTTAATCATGTTGTTGTCCCCATTTTATAGATGAGGAAACTGACAGAAAAAGGTTAAGGAATTTGCCCAAAGCCACACAGCCAGGAAGAGGCAGAGCTGGGATTTGAATCCTAGCAGACTGGCAGTCTCTGCCCTTAAATACCTCAGTGGCCTGGCTTCATTGATTGAACTAATGGATTTCTTTATGGGTAGGAGTGACGTCATGTGCTTCAAAACATGCACTGCCCCCGCCTCCCGCCCCCTTTCCATCTATGGGCCACAGGTGGAAAGCTTAGTGAGCAGGCTGGGCACCCGGGCTCACATGCTCAGCTCACGGGGTCATGCTTCGGATGCATCAAAGGCTGAGAACCAGAACTCTCAGGCACCTCTACTTGCTCCTCTCCACAGGGCTTATGTTTTCCGGGCTCAGAGCGCTGAAATGAAGGAACGAGGGGGCAACCAGACCAGCGGCATTGACTTCTTTATTACCCAAGAGCGGATTGTTTTCCTGGACACACAGGTGCCAGCCCCACCTGCCTTTGCCCCCCCCCCCGCCTTTGCCCCCCCGCCCCAGCCCACATCCTCTTCCTGGAGTGTTACTAAGCCAGAACCCTGTGTGGATTCCATGTGCTTCCAGTCAAGCCATGGATATGCTGGGTGCCCTTGGGCAAGATGTGGCTTTTCTTGGCCCTTAGTCTCTTGTCACATGTTGCCCCATCTCATTTGCCTTCTACACAGTAGCCTAAAGGGCCTTCTAGTATACTGCTAAAATGCGTGGACCCTGGAAATCTATGTTCTGATCCTGCCTTTTAATTGTTTACCAGCTGGGTGACTTTAAATACATTTTAAACTTCCTTAAACCACAGCTCTTCATCTGTAAGTAGGGATGATAACTACTCGACCTCTTAAGAGTTTCAAGGATTCTGTGAACAATCCAGGCAAAGTGCTGGGTTAGGACTTGGCATGAGGTTGGCACTCAGGCTCATCACCGTCTTTAGAACTGACTGGTCATGTGTTGACCTGGCAGATTTCCTTGGTTACTCCCTTGCTCTCAGGCAAAGTCCGGATTCCTTAGGCTGGCATTTGGAGGGTATGGCTTGACTCCCTCAGACTGCCTATCCTCCACCCGTGGTGGAGCCACCAGACCCCCAGCACACAGGTACTGGTCTCTCTCTTATCTGGACTTTGCATATCCTGTGTTTACCTGAAACCACCAATGAACGGTGTGACCTCGTCAAGTTATTTTCATTCCTCAGTTTTCTTAAGTGAGAAAAACAGTATTCCCTACCTTGTAGGGTTTTTGTAAGGTTTCAGTGCATTGATACAAGTAAATTCCTAATGGCAGCACCCAACAGGAGTTAGGTGCTAAATACTCTTAGCGATTAACGCCATTATCAGTACAATAGGCTCTCACCTTGCGTGTTTGACTGGCTGATGCCTTCTTCCTCAAGACTCCACTGGGGTGTGGCCTCCTCTCAGAAGCCTTCCCCTTCCTCTGTTGCCCATGTGCACCTCCCACCATAGCATGTGATTTGCCCTGGTGTCTGTTCCCACTCCCTACCTGCCTGAAGCTCCTCAGAGCAGAGCCTGGCTCTGGCTGGCTCCTCAGAGCAGAGCCTGGCTCTGTGGCTGAGAGCTGGGGCACAGGGCTTGGCCCTTAGTTGGCACTCATAGTTGGTGGATCAGCATTCTGGTCACTGTGGCATTGATGACACAGAGTGGAAAATCTACAAACGTGACGTGAGCCTTGTGTGCCAGGCCCTGTGCAGGGGCCATGGGGACCTGGAGACAACCCAAACTGGCTGTGGTCTAGGTCAGAGGCCCGTGAAGAGGACAGATGTTAACAAAACAGGATGGAATAGAGCGCTGCTCAGTGTTTGGAGTTGGAGAAAGCAGGCAGTTGTGAAAGCCCATTTGTAAAAGAATTTCACTGCAGTAAGAAGTCAGCAGACTGTCAAGCTAATTAGCTCTTAAAGATTTTTGGTTGAATGTTCCTTTAAGAAGAAAATAATCTGGTGAGCTCACCACTGATTCTTGTACATATACTGATGCAGTTTTTAAAATTCTCACCAGTTTTTACACGAATAATTTTTTTTTTGACCTAAGTCATTATCTCAGCAAAGTTTTAAAAGCGTATGAAACAACTGACAAAGTCTTTAAGGGACATGACTCATTTGAGTAAACGTTAAACATTCATTAGCACAAAGCGGTTTCTTCTCTTTGGGCATGAGGCGCTTGAGAGCAGCAATGATTTGTAAAGGAGGTGGAAAAGTGTATCAGCTTTGAGGTTTTTTTTTCTTGAACTTCCTCTTGCTGTTCTAATTAGGAATTGCCTGCCTTTGTTTCTGACCTTGTTTTGTCCTGAGATAGGCAACATACTTGCCTTCAGCGTGTGAAACCTGTGCATCTGTGATCAGCCTATTCCCTGATACCCTCTTCTTTTCCTGCCGCAGCCCATCCTGAGCCCTTCTATCCTAGACCATCTCATCAATAATGACCGCAAGCTGCCTCCAGAGTACAACCTTCCCCACACGTACGTTGAGATGCAGGTGAGGGAGCCAAGCCAGGCCCAGGGCTGAGGTTTTACATCCCCGCCCCATCCTCTCAGGATCTGGACAGCTGGTTATGGGTTGTCCACTTAGTTTCTGCTTCATAAGAGCCCCGGCTGCCCCAAGGGCTGTAGGAAAAGGACAGCATTGAGAGTCAGAACTGGCTCAACTGGCTCTGCACCTCAAGCAAGTCATTCCCCACCCCCTCCCCTTTGAAGCCTCAGCATCTGCCTGAATAAAGCGAGGGTGATAATTCCCACTTTTCCTGATTTAGGGATGGCCTGTAAGGGAAGTGCCATCACAGTGCTAGGCACACAGTAGCTACTTGAAGGCTCCTTCCCCTGCTGCTTCCTGAACTGAGTCCTGGGATCAGGGACTCCTGATTAGTCTGGGCGAGAGAGGTCCTCAACTCCCTTCCTTCCTGCCCACCCTCAGTCACTCCAGATTGCTGCCTTCCTTTTCACGGTCTGCCACGTGGTGATTGTTGTCCAGGACTGGTTCACAGACCTCAGTCTCTACAGGTGAGGGGCTGAGGGGTTGGGGGGTCGTGGGGAGGAGGAATGAGGCAGGAGACACGGGCCCAGAGACTGAGCCACTGACTCATGGGACAGCAGCCAGAGGGACCCTTTCAAAATGTAAGTTGGAGCAAATCACCCCCATCTACGTCCTCCTCAAAGCACGCGCAACACACAGCCCTCCACCGACTTTACACATCTATCAGAATAAATCCAAAGTCTGCCCATGCATGGCTTATAACGTCCTACACCCTCTGGTCACCTTGCTGCTGACTTCTCTCACTGCCTTTCCTCATTCCCTTTCTTAAAGCCACAGGGCTGCCAGGCGCGGTGGCTCATGCCTATAATCCCAGCACTTTGGGAGGCCAAGGTGGGTGGATCACGCGGTCAGGAGTTCAAGACCAGCCTGGCCAAGGTGGTGAAACCCCATCTCTACCAAAAATACAAAAATTAGCCAGGCGTGATGTCAGGCTCTTGTAATCCTAGATACTCAGCAGGTGGAGGTTGCAGTGAGCCGCGATCCAGCCTGGATGACAGAGTGAGACTCCTACAGGGCCACATGGCTGTTCTTCCTGCAGCCTAGGACCTCTGCACTCTGCCTCCCTCAGCTGGAAATACTCTTCCCACAGATCTTCTCAGACTCTCTCCCTCATGCCATTGAGTCAACTTCAGGCCTTCCCTGACCATCCAATGTAGCATCCCCTGTTGCTCTCCCTGCCTTCTGTATTTTTTTTTCATTGCGCTTGCCTCTCCTTAATAGGATACTGTAGCTTTCCTTATGATCTTTCTCCCCCATTCGAATGTAAGCCCCAGGAGGGCAAGGTCCCCAGCACCTCACACAGTGCCTGGCACACAGTAGCTATTTACTGCAAATTTGCTGAATAACTAGCACGAGGAGCTGGCTTGTCTGGTCTGTGGAGTTTTGTTGTTCATCTCCTTCAGGCTCATGTACCATCCTGTTGGTACTCAGGCAGGCACCAAAAAAAAGGGAGGCGGGACCTGGTAGGAGTCCTGCCTGAAGCAGCCAAGGGTTCCAGAAATGCCCCTAGAAGAGACTAGTCAGAACCTGTGGCCACAAGGGCTCTTATTGGCTCCAGGCCCCAGGAGGCCACTGGAAGGTGTGATGTGGGAGCAGCTTTGGGCATAGGGACCAGGCAGAAGGAAGGGACAGGAGCTTATAGGGAGGGGAGAAATGGAATTAGGAAGCAGATGCCTTCAGAATCAGGCAGTCCTGGGTTCAAGTCCCCTCTCTTACTGGGCATGTGTCTTTTCTTTCCTCAGTTCCTCATCAGCAGAATTATGTTGTACAGATTCAGTGAGTCAAGGAATTGAAAGCATTCAGCTTAGTCCCTGGTACACAGTAAGCAGCTGATGAGGAGAACTTAGTGTGTGTGTATTAGTAACCCTGGGGACAGGGATGAGCTGAGGCCAGCAACAAAAAGGCTTGCTGGGGGGTTGGATGTTCTGACCAGATGTAATGCAGTGAAGCTGTGACTTCATTGTGAAACACCCATTCCTACCACCATCCATTGGGATTCATTCACATCTAGGTGTTCCGGCACTGTTCTGGGCACTAGGGACACAGGTGGAACAAAACAGATAAAAGAGATTGCCCTTGGGGAGTCTACGTTCTGGTGGGGGTATCGGCTCAGGCTGCCACATGGCAGAGCCTTGTTTTTAAACTCTCATCTATAGGTGGGCTTCTCAGAGTAGGGTAGCCCCTTGAAATTGTAGATATGTTTGTGTGTGTGTGAGGAGAATGCCCTGTAGTTTAGCAGATTCCATTATCCCTTACCTTAGAAAACAGGTTTATGTACTTTTACCTATTTGAAAAAAATAAATAGCATAAACAGAAAATTTATATCCACTCAAAAAACATACACGCAAATTTTTTTTTTTTTTTTTTTTTTTAGATGGAGTATTTCTCTGTCACCCAGGCTTCAGAGCAGAGGAAAAAACTCAGCAAAATGCAACCCCTGCTTCCCAGGTTCAAGCGCATCTGCCTCAGCCTCCTGAGTAGCTGGGACTACAGGCGTATGCCACCACGCCCGGCTAATTTTTGTATTTTTAGTAAAGACATGGTTTCGTGATGTTGGCCAGGGTGGTCTCGAACTCCTAACCTCAGGTGATTTGTCTGCTTCAGCCTCCCAAAGTGCTGGGATTACAGGCATGAGCCACTGCGCTTGGCCACACAGATATTTATAGCAGCTTTATTCATAATTGCCAAAACTTGGAAGCAACCAAGATGTCTTTCAGTAAATTGAAGGGATAATCAGTGGTACACCCAGACAATGGAATATTATTCAACACTAAAAAGAAATGAGCTATCTAGCCATAAAAAGACATAGAGGATAATTAAATGCAGATTAAGTGAAAGAAACCAATCTGAAAATTTACATACTGTGTAATTCCAACTATATGACAGTCTGGAAAAGACAGAACTATGGAGACAGTAAAAAGATGGGTGATTGCCAGGGGTTGGAGGGAGGGAGGGAGGGATGAATAGGCAGAGCATAGAGGATTTTAAGGGCAATGAAACTACTCTTTGTGATGCTCTAATGGCAGACACACACCATTCTACATTTGTCCAAACCTGTAGAATGTACAGCACTGAAAGTGATCCCTGATATAAACTCGGGGCTTTGGGTGATATTGCTGTGTTGATGTAGCTTCATCAGTCCTTACAAGGGAACCATTCCGGTTGGGGATGTTGGTAGCTGGGGAGGCTCTGCATGTGCAGTGGGTGTGGGAACTCTGCGTGCTTTTTGCCCAGTTTTGCTGTGAACCTAAAACTGCTCTAAAAAAATAGCCTCTTTAAAAAAAAATAATAAGGTAAGCTCATACAGAGTGTATACAGTTGACGTAGGTCCATGGATCGGTATCTGAGAGGATTATCTCTGAATTCTCTGAAACTGTGAGAAACGTGTGTATATGGCATTTTTCTAAGCATGGCTGTAGCTTTCATCAGGATCTCAAAGGGAGCCCCTGTCCCAGGCTGTGGGACATGGGGTGCAAGAGCAACAGCCACTCACCCTAAACCCCAAGGTTCCTCCAGACAGCAGAGATGGTGAAGCCCTCCACCCCATCCCCCAGCCACGAGTCCAGCAGCTCATCAGGCTCCGATGAAGGCACCGAGTACTACCCCCACCTGGGTGAGAGACTTTCTGGGGGCTGGACAGGTGGGCAAGATGAAGAATGAAGGGGTGAAAGTCAGGAGCATGCTGGGGAAGTGGGGAGATAGAGGGAAGGAGTGGGGATCTGGGAGTACTTTTGAGAGTTATGAGGAGCAAAGTCAAAAGGATTAGCTGCTACTTCAAGTTCCCACTGCCCTTTTCCCACCCTGACAATTGAGGGCATGACCCCCTGAGCCTGTGTCTGGCTCTGTGATGGGAATGGGACAGGCTCCAGGTCTGCCTGTTTCTGGGTCCCTGCAATCTCCCAGCTCAGGAAATGAGCGTTAGGTTGAGTTCCTCTGAGTGGCCCCGTCCACCTAGTCTCCCTCCTCCAGCCTTTGCTCATGCCGTTCCTTTGCCTGTTATGTCCTTTCTCTGCTCTACTCTTCTGCAAAGATCGAGTTCATTTTATGATCCCTTGCTGGGGACTCAAATAGACTAGGGGCAGAAACCAGATCTGACTCACCTCTGGGTCCCCAGCATCTCCCTACACGGAGCCTGGTGCTAAAGTGAAGTGAAGTTACATAAATATTTCCACAGTGATCTGAACTTGGGGGCAACAGCAGGTCTTTGGGTGAGAAAGGGGAGTCCATTAGGTCAAGCGATGTCTGCCTCACAGGCCCCGTCTCCTCCCACTTCTCCACCTTCAGTCTTCTTACAGAACAAAGCTCGCCGAGAAGACTTCTGTCCCCGGAAGCTGCGGCAGATGCACCTGATGATCGACCAGCTCATGGCCCACTCCCACCTGCGTTACAAGGGTGAGGATTCCCAAATCCCCCCAGGCTAGTCCTGATCTAGCTTCGTGGGTCAGTCTCTACCCCTAGACTAGTCTTCTGTTCCTATCTTGACTGTCAATGATTCCCACCCCCACAAACCCACAACATGGTACCTGAGGCTGAAGCATTTTCTCTTCCAGGTACTCTGTCCATGTTACAATGCAATGTCTTCCCGGGGCTTCCACCTGACTTCCTGGACTCTGAGGTCAACTTGTTCCTGGTACCCTTTATGGACAGTGAAGCAGAGAGTGAAAACCCACCGAGAGCAGGTACAGTTACCCTTGACAGGTTCCTGGAGAGACAAGTCCTGTCCTGATCAGAGAGAGACTCAGCACCCCCTGGTCCAGGCAGCGACATGGGTTGCCTTGGTTTGGGAGAAGTGTGGAGCCTACCTGGTCTGAGAGAAGACCCTGCCTCGTTCCCGGGGTGCGTGGATTCTTTCCTGGGAGTGTGTTTCAGAGTCATGAAAGTACAGAAAGAGCTCAGCCTGGGCTGAACTCTTAGGTGCTCCTCGAAGCCCAGGATGCTGTTAACTGGGAGAAAGACACTGGCAGTCCATCCTTCTTTTTTTTTTTTTTGAGACAGAGTTTCACTTTTGTTACCCAGGCTGGAGTGCAATGGCGCCATCTCGGCTCACCGCAACCTCTGCCTCCTGGGTTCAAGCAATTCTCTTGCCTCAGCCTCCCGAGTAGCTGGGACTACAGGCACACACCACCATGCCCAGCTGATTTTTTGTATTTTTAGTAGAGACAGGGTTTCACCATGTTGACCAGGATGGTCTCGATCTTTTGACCTCGTGATCCACCCGCCTCGGCCTCCCAAAGTGTTGGGATTACAGGCGTGAGCCACTGCGCCCGGCCCAGTCCATCCTTCTTATCCTGCCTTCCCCAACTTTCCAGGACCTGGTTCCAGCCCACTCTTCTCCCTGTTGCCTGGGTATCGTGGCCACCCCAGTTTCCAGTCGTTGGTGAGCAAACTCAGGAGCCAAGTGATGTCCATGGCCCGGCCACAGCTGTCACACACAATCCTCACCGAGAAGAACTGGTAAGAGCTCTTTGCAGAGGCACCCCACCCTGGTATAGAGAGAAGGGGTGTCTGTTACACAGCCATGACCTCGTTAAGCCCCTCCTTTCCAGATCTCAGGTTCCTTTTCTGGAACGGTGATGATTGCTCCTGTCTTGTAAGCATCTTACCCATGCAGCACTCTGCTGTTTCGTGTGACTTTGAATCCTAATCAGCCAGCATCATGTAGGTCCTTGTCACCAGTTTTCCTGGTGGGGAAATTTAGGCTCAGAGAAAAGTGTTACATAGCAAGGCCACACACGTGTGGCTAGGAGTCATTTGATTGCTAAGAGTAGGACCAGTGAGCTGGAGTTAGCTTAAGGAAGATTTATTCCAAGGACCTGATCACAGAAAGCAGGGCCCTTCAGGAGATGGGAACTAGAAAGCCACAGGGTCTCATTGTCCACCCTTCTGCATTTGCCTCATTTCTTGCCTGCTGGCTTTCTCCCCCTGCTTTCACGTGGCCCTGCACTACCTCTGTGGCCCCTACTTTACATTACTACTTTGTCCAGAGCCCTCAGCATGAGTCCAGGTCTTCCTCATCTTACTTCAAAGAGAAAATTTGGAAAGAAGGCCAGGCACAGTGGCTCACGCCTGTAATCCCAGCACTTTGGCAGGCCGAGGTGGGCGGATCACCTGAGGTTGGGAGTTTGAGACCATCCTGGCTAACATGGAAAAAACCCCATCTCTATTAAAAATACAAAATTAGCTGGGCGTTGTGGTACATGCCTGTAATCCCAGCTACTCGGGAGGCTGAGGCAGAAGAATTGCTTGAACCCAGGAGGCGGAGGTTGTGGTGAACCAAGATGGCACCATTGCACTCCAGCCTGGGCAACAAAAGTGAAACTCTGGCTCGAAAAAAAAAAAAGAAAAGAAATAAATAGCTTGGCTGGGTGCAGCATCTCTGACTTGGCTCCCCACATCTGTTTGCAGTTACCTGTGCCTGGAAGGGGCCAGGAGTGCAGACAAAGCCGCAGGAAGCCACTCAGGGCTTGTAGGGCAGAGGTGGAGCAGAGCTGGCATTCAGTCCCAGCTCTGCTCCTCTCATTGATCTAAACTAGGACCCAGAGGGGAGAGGGAGGAGATTGTGGGTTGTGCAACTGCTGTTAGCTGTTTTCCATCGTCGTAAGACTCTTGAGGGAAGTGGAAATAGAATCCTTACCCACAAAAGGCAGCACTGAGTGGAGTGGGAGAAGTTTAGGTGGTGGAGACTTGAGGTCTTAGTCCTAGCCTTGGAACCTCCAGCTTTGCTTAACCTGGGTGAGCTGAGAAAAGTGGGGCCACCTCCCATCAGTGTTAGTGTCCTCCCTGTATCCCAGTCGAGGAGACGGGGCTCCAAGGGGCTCAGAGTCACGTTTCAGGTCATAAAAGGGGCCTCAGTGGGTGAAGCGCCGGCCAGGCAGCCCTGACTGTTGACCTCCTCTCATAGGTTCCACTACGCTGCCCGGATCTGGGATGGGGTGAAAAAGTCCTCTGCTTTGGCAGAGTATAGCCGCCTGCTGGCCTGAGGCCAAGGAGAAGAATATCACGCAGGGGAGCTCCTGGGTCCCCAGTAGATGGCGAGGGAGCACAAACGTCCATCCCCTGCTGGGGTGGAAAGCGGCAGCAGGCCTGATGGATGAGGGATCGTGGCTTCCCGGCCCAGAGACATGAGGTGTTCAGGGCCAGGCCCCCCACCCTCAGTTGGGGGCTGTTCAGGGGGTGACTGTGAGCGATCCCACCCCCAACCTGAGATGGGGCAGCCCATCCTACCTCCTCCACAAGGACAAGCAGTGGGAGGAGTCTGAGTGGTCACCAGGAAGCCCAGGCTCTCTCTTGACCTCCTTTTTCAGGGACAGGAGCAACAGTCCCTCTTCCTGACTCTACGCCTTTCCCTGTAAGGTGAGGCAGGGTCTGGAGAGCCCTTTATTGGAGCAGATCTGGTGGTTCAAATAAACACAGTTACACAAGCCTGTTCTCATGTTCCACTTACTCCTCTACCCAACATGCAGTCCTGGGAAGCAGGACAAACTTGACACCCAGCCCTCGTGAGCAGATTGTCCCCTGGCTACCCATTGGAGCCTGAATGAACTTCCTCAGGGACACATTTACTGTGGGTCACAGAGCTGTTGGGAGCAGATGGAGACCAGTCTCTGCTAAGAAGGAAGTCCCTAGGAAGGGTAATTCTGTTTCCTGGGGTGGCATCAAGCCTCCCCTGTGTGTTTTGTACGGGAAAATACACTGTGCAGCTGAGTACGCCGACTACCCTCATGTCTTCTGCTCTCACTTAAAGGCAGTGCCTTTGGGTTAAATGCCCAGTTAAATACAATGCCTAGGCTGGGCATGGTGGCTCACACCTGTAATCCTAGCACTTTGGGAGGCTGAGGCAGGCGGATTACTTGAGGTCAGGAGTTCAAGACCACTGGCTATCATGGTGAAACCCCATCTCTATTAAAAATAAAAATTAAAAAAAATTAGCTATATAAAAAAATTACATATATATAAAATGCCTACTTTTTGTTTAAAAAATAGAACTTGTCCTTAAATGTAATAAGTACTTACCCTTAGTCTAAATACCTTACGTCACCCGTGCAAACAGTGCCTTCTGTTGGTTAAATAGTGGCTTTCCTCTCAAAAACCTCATCTACTCTTGCTTAGAAACAGCAACTCCTACCTTTAATTTAAATCCAGAACCTACCCTCAGTTAAATCCACAATATGGTTTGCTATAATACTAACCCTCATCTGCTCAGTTAAATACAGTACATGATCTTAGTTTGAGGTTCCCAAAGTATGTCTCCAAATTGGTCTTGCTAGCCCAAATTAATCCTTACCTGCTAATCATGCCAATCTACCATTCAGTAAAGCATCTATACCCTCCCCCTTCCCCTCCCACCAGTGCCACTTTTTTTTTTTTTTTTTTTTTTTTGTGGATTTTCGCTCTTGTTTCCCAGGCTAGAGTGCAATACCATGATCTCAGTTCACTGCAGCCTCCGCCTCCCAGGTTCACACGATTCTGCCTCAGCCTCGCAAGTAGCTGGAACTACAGGCATGTACCGCCACAGCCAACTAATTTTTGTATTTTTAGTAGAGATGGGGTTTTTCCATGTTGGTCAGGCTGGTCTCGAACTCCCGACCTCAGGTGATCCGCCGACCTCAGGTGATCCACCCACCCACCTCGGCCTCCCAAAGTGCTGGGATTACAGGTGGGAGCCACCGTGCCTGGCCCAGCTGTGCTACTTTGTCTCTCTGGCTTCCTCCTGCTTTCAGGCATCCCATACAGTCCTGGTATTTCATATCATGGGTATCCAGGGCCTTTTGAGAAACAACTGAAGTGGGGAGGGGGCAGGGGGGCGGTCAGTGAAGAAAGCACTCAGCAGGCCAGAGAAAGTCAGGCCAGAAGTGGATAGTATGCCAGTTTCTGCAAAGGGCTGAGGGTCTGGGAGATCCGAGGCCCAGCACAGGCTCTGGCACAGCCACTTCCTAACTGACCATGGTAGGCAAGGAGCTTCCCTTCTCTGGCCATTATTCCAACATTAAGGTCATCCTCAAGGCCCTTCAGAGCTGTGACATTCACTGTCCTCTTACTGAAATGCTTCTAAGTCCTTTGTTTTACTGTCATGATCTATACAGAACCCCCCTGACTGTCCTCCCTAGCTAGATAACTGAGCTCCTCCTTGCCTTGTCAGAATGCCTGCCCCATGTCTCATCCCCACTCCTGCTTCCCCAGGGGGTCTGCCTGCTGGTTGACTTGGGGGTTTGCTGGAGTAGGAAAGGTAGTAGGGGCAACAGCCAGAGAAAGATGTAAGACCCAAGGCCAGACAGCACCAGATAGCACATGACTCAGTCCAGGGGAGTTGAAGCTTTGGTTTCTTCTGTCCCAGCCCCTATCAGCACACAGCTGGGGACGGATAGAACTGTGTCCTCCCAGCCCTAACCTGCCACCTCCTGCTGGCCCAGATCAGGGCTGAGATTGTTGATTGGATTCACCTGTGATCTTGCGGCCCGTGTTGCCAAGGAGGGTCTGAATCAGTACACTCTTGGTGTCCTTGGCTGCCAGATCGAGGGTTGTGCAAAGCATCTGGTAGATGGTAGTGAGGGAGGTGACCGGGGTGCCCGGGATGGGTGAAAGGAGGCATCTCCGGAAGCCTGGCCTAGCATTTTCACCACCAGCACTATGGTGACTTGGTGACCTTGGTCTGAAGGCCCTGTCCCGCCTCCAAGGTTTTGTGCATGGGGTTGCCCACTGAGGCAGTTTAACAGAAGAGTCACACTGGCAATAGCCTTCTGAACAGTGGATGAGTGTGTACAGGTCGCCTGCACCCTCTTTACACCCAGCACGGGACTCAGGCTGATGCTGCAGGTAGACCACTGTGGATACCAGCTGGATGTGCTGCTGCAGGGAGGCCTTCTGCTCTGGGTTGGGCTGCAAGATGGGCCTGGCCACCAGGAATGCCTGGCGCTTGTGGCTCTCCAGTCCCCTCACTATCATTCCCAGCAGTTAGAAGTCACCCTTTTCCGTTCAGACACAGGAATACATCGATATCCTTCCCACCCCCCACTGGAGCACTGCTCAATCTGTTTCTACACTGGGGCAGGCCATGTTGTGCTGACAGCTGCCTGGGCTCAAGCGCCTGTCATGAGCGCTGCACTTGGCTTAAGAATGTCAGCCCTGCAGCCAGGCTGCCCATGTGCAGATCCCAGCTTTGCCATCTACCACCTGTGTGGCATCGGACAAGTTGCCAAAGCTTGCTAGGCATCTGTTTTGTCTGCAAAATAAAGTGATGACTGTATCTACCTCTTCAGGGTGCTGTGGTGATTAATGAGTTCATGATAATGGTGTCTGTTGTAGTTTGTTCTTGCATTGCTGTAAAGAAATACCTGAGACTGAGTAATTTATAAAGAAAAGGAGTTTAATTGGCTCACAGTTCTGCAGGCTGTACCAGCAGCATGGTGCTGGCATGTGCTTGGCTTCTAGGGGGGCCTCAGGAAACTTACAATCGTGGCAGAAGGCAAAGTAGGAACAGGCGCTTCATACGCCACAGCAGGAGCAAGAGGGAGGGGGAGGTACCATACACTTTTAAATGACCAGATCTCAGAACAAATTCACCATCGTGAGGACAGTAGCAAGTAGCAAGGCGCTGGTGCTAAACCATTCCTGAGAAACCGCCCCCAAGATCGAGTCTCCTCCCACCAGGCCACATGTGTCTCCAACACTGGGGACTACAATTTGACATGAGATCTGGTGGGGACACAGATCCAAACCATATCAGTGCCTGACTTATGCTGAGCTCAATAAATGTTAGATGCCACCATCATCCATAGGTGCCAGGTCTGCATTGGCACACAGCATTTTGCAATCCTCTAACTTGGCAACTACTTGAACCAATACATACTCTTTTTTTTCTCCTTTTTTTTTTTTGGAGACTGAGTTTCGCTCTTGTTGCCCAGGCTGGAGTGCAATGGCACGATCTCAGCTCACCGCAACCCCCGCCTCCCAGGTTTAAGCGATTTTCCTGCCTCAGCCTCCTGAATAGCTGGGATTACAAGCATGCGCCACCACGCCCGGCTACTTTGTGTATTTTTAGTAGAGATGGGGTTTCTCCATGTTGGTCAGGCTAATCTCAAACTCCCGAACTCAGGTGATCCACCTGCCTCAGCCTGTGCTGAGATCACAGGCATGAGCCACCACATCCGGCTTCTTTTTTCTCCTTAATGCAAGTGATTGGTCTCTGTCACCAGTGACTGAGAAGTGCCAGCTCTTAGGGAATGGCCACTGAAAGCATTATTTCACTGCGGAGTCTAGTTCAGTCACACGGTGGTACCTGGGGTGACCCCTTTTCCCACTCTGGGCCTCTGCTGGAAGATGAAGGGGAAAGGGTGGGCAGTCTCTCAAGGGTCCAGCCCCTCCTTCTCTGCCACCAGTCCCCAGAGTCTGTGCCTGACCCTCCAATTACTGCCGACAGCCATCAGGATCCGGCTGAGCTCACTCTCCTCAGAGAAGGTGCTGGGGTGGCAGCTGTGGGGGTGGCAAACTCCACATCCATCTTGGAGCAGAGGAAGGAGAAACGCCTTCCTCTGCAGGATCTCGCCACCCAGCTGGGCACGGCTGCCGATGCAATGCTCTGAAGCGATGATAATGAGGTGGCACCGGTCCAGCAGCAGCTGCTGGAGGTACTTGTCAGCCTGGAAAGTGGACGTGCCTGTGGCTGGCAGGTCTGATGATGACCAGGGGTGCTGGTAGGGCATAGGGCCCACAGCCATTTCTGTCACAGCCCTGCAGGCTGAGTTGGGGGTCTTCATTTCGTGGCCTCTCATGGTGTTGACAGGTCAACTTGCCTGAGCCTCTGCCCTTGGTAATGCCAATGTGCAGCCTGACATTCTCCAGTGAACCAAGCGTGGCCTGCAACTTGGCAGCAACCACTGGCAGATTCCCCACCGTGCCAGCCTCCTTCAGAGCCCTGCCGCCTCTCACGACAGCATCAGTATCTTGAACTGGCTGAGGGTTGGCTGGGCTGCCTGACCCCTAGTTCTCCAGCTTCGGGACTTGGTGGCCCTCAGCAGAACCGGTGAGGGAGTATTTTCACTCTGAGTTACCCATTCTCCAATCCCTCTGCATGTCTGTTATAACTGTGACAATATACTTGCTGCCTTGGCATCCATGTATAGGCCTGACATACATTGTTTGAAACCCAGTGAAAACCTCATCACCTTGTCCTTGTTAAAACTTCCCCTTCCCCTTGTGGCTTGCAATTCAGCCCACCTGTTCCTCATCTCACCAACCCAAAACCCAACAACATCCTGCAGTGGCTGACCATGGCCCTATGGGATGGCCAACATCAGAGTCATGTAATAAGTTCCCACTTTAGCTGGGTGCGATGGCTCGCATCTGTGATCCCAGCACTTTGGGAGGCTGAGGTGGGCAGATAACCTGAGGTTGGGAGTTCAAGACCAGCCTGACCAACATGGAGAAACCCTGTCTCTACTAAAAATACAAAAATTAGCTGGGCGTGGTGGCACATACCTGTGATCCCATCTACTCTAGAGGCTGAGGCAGGAGAATTGCTTGAACCCGGGAGGTGAAGGTTGCAGTGAGCCAAGGTCACGCCATTGCACTCCAGCCTGGGAAACCAGAGCGAAACTCCGTCTAAAAGAAAAGTTTCCCCTTCAAGCATGTTTTCTTTAAAATAGCTAATCCACAACTACCACAGGAAATCCTAAGGTACACAGGTTCTGTTTCCCTCTATCCCTCTCATTTGCTCCCCTACCCACTGGTCTAGCTCCCTGCTGCCTCCAGACTTCCCAGCAACTTCCCACTGGCACCCCTAACCTCTCTGGGACCTGTGAGTAATGCATTTCTTCTGTTTTATGCATTTTGGTTTCACCTCATTGTCTCACCTGACACACACACCTGTGAAAGTTGATTCTATGAACTGGGTCATCCTTGTCATACCCACCTAAATCAGAGTAGAGGGGCCAGGAGAAGGACTCAGGGCACACAACATTGCTCTAGAAATGTAATTATCTTTGCAAGTCCAGCTGCTGAAACTGCCTGTTGTAACCTGAAACCAGTTTTATCTGTAGCTGCTGAGATAACTTGCTGCAACTCTAGGGCTAATTTTGCCCACTGTGTCCCCAACCAATCAAAGCTTGCCAGCTCCCCAAAGCCTTACTTACACCACATGTAACATTCTTCCTTTTCATAAAATCACCAACCTTCTCTTTGTTCTTCAGTTATACTGAAGACCACCCAGTCTGCATGTATGCCCTGAACTGCAATTCTTTTTTATTTATTTTTTTGAGACAGAGTCTCACTCTGTCACCCAGGCTGGAGGACAGTGGCATGATCTTATCTCACTGCAACCTCTACCTCCCAGGCTCAAGCGATTCCCATGCCTCAGCCTCCCAAGTAACTGGGACTACATGTGCATGCCACCATGCCTGGCTAATTTTTGTATTTTTAGTAGAGATGAGTTTTTTCCATGTTGGCCAGGCTGGTCTCAAACTTGTCACCTCAAGTGATCTGCCCTGCTCAGCCTTCCAAAGTGCCGGGATTACAGGCATGAGCCACTGCATGCACTTCTTGAATTGCAATTCTTTCTTCCCAAAGTAAATGTTACATTTAGATATTTGTCTCTACATTCGTTTTTTCTTTCTTTCTTTCTTTCTTTTTTTTTTAATATGGTGTTTCACCATGTTGGTCAGGCTGGTCTTGAACTCCTGACCTCAGGTGATCTGCCCGCCTTGGCCTCCAAAGTGCTTGGATTACAGGTGTGAGCCACCGCACCTGGCCTCCTTTTTTCTTTTTAAGACAGAGTCTCATTCTCTTGCCCAGGAGCGAGATTGAGTGGTGAGATCACAGAGCTGCTGCCTCCACCTTCTGGGCCCAAGTGATCCTCCCATCTCAGCCTCCCAAGTAGCTGTGACTACAGGTACACGCCACCATACCTGGCTAATTTTTTGTACTTTTCGTAGAGACACAGGGTTTCACCATGTTGCCCTGGCTGGTCTCAAACTCCTGAGCTCAAGGTATCTGCCCAACTTGGCCTCCCAAAGTGCTGAAATGACAGGCATGAGCCACCGTGCCCAGCTGTACATTTGTATTTTTACTTCAGCAGACGTGGTGTCAGAAGTGGGCCCAAAGCTGAGTCACCTCAGCTTGGAATTATGGTGTAAGGTACCCACAACAGGCCCTTTAAAGACCCTGCCCCACTTCCTTTCCCCGGCCCTGAGAGTCTCTTGGACAGAACTTCTGAATTTGGTTTGAGTTCTGTTTTATTTGGGATGTGGACGGGAAGGAACCTTTCCCCCTCCTGTTTTGGAGATACCACGTGGGGAGGGTTATTTTCCTCCTGTTGGCCTCGCTGCAAGGTTTGGACCTTCAGGTTTGGAGGAGGAGATTTTTCCTCTCATTTGAAGAAGACTTATCCTTCCAGGTAAATACATTACTTTCCAACAGTGCTTATGTTTTAATTGGGCCTTCAGGTGCAGGGCGTTTGCATTTGACTGGCTTTGTGCATTTGGCATTAAACCAGGTCACGGTGTCTTCTCAGAATTCAAAAGCCTGCCAAGATAGCCCCCGCAGGGAACTCCAACTGGCTATATGCTTAAGCATTATGGTCTATCACCACAGGTTTTCTTATGTCCTCGGGCCAAATATGCTGAAGATGACCTGGAACTACAGTGGCCTTCCTGAGGGGTTCTTTTGACCTCTCCAAGTTAGTTTATCTCAGGAATAAATTAGAAGCCACGGCTCTAAAACTGAGCAGCCTGGATGGAATGCATACCTTAATTGGCACATTGAGGTGTCTAAATGCACTCAGAAATCAAAATTTGCCTCGCTTTAAAACACTGTCTCTACTAAATTAATGGAGACAAACAAAAAAAGGCAAAAAAATGGGAAGGGCCGGGTGTGGTGTCTCACGGCTGTAATCCCAGCACTTTGGGAGGCTGAGGCAGGCAGATTACGAGGTCAGGAGTTTGAGACCAGCCTGACCAACATGGTGAAACCCTGTCTCTACTAAAAAATAAAAATTAGCCAGGTGTGGTGGCATGTGCCTGTAGTCCCAGCTACTCGGGAGGCTGAGGCAGGAGAATCACTTGAACCCGGGAGGCGGAGGTTGCAGTGAGCCGAGAACACACCATTGCACTCCAGCCTGGGCAACAGAGCGAGATTTCGTATAAAAAAAAAAAAAAAGGCTGCTACAAATCTAAATCTTCAACTAGTAGTACAACATATCAATTCTCCCAGAGCAAACAATTGGGACTGTAAATGGCACAGCTCTAATCTAATGGCACAGGACAAGGGCTATGTCCTGGAAATTGTCACTGTTGTACACAGCCAGGCCATTGGAAGAAGGATTGTCCTAAACTTACATGAATTAGACAGTCCTCTTCACGTGATCCTCCAGTTTCTCCCTCCAATGAAGGGGCTCCAAAGATTTACTTCATTATTTTCTGCAATCTTCCCTCTTAGTCACCTGGGGGAGACTGTTCTTCAAATGAGGTACTAACTGTTCTCATAGACACAGAAGCAGTGCTATCTGGGCTCAAGCCCACCAACCTCAACCAGACCCTGCCACAGAGTAATACAATTTACATTATTGGAGTCTGTAATAAACCTGCTGGTAGCTGTTTTTTTGTTTTGTTTTGTTTTGTTTGACATGGAGTCTCTCTCTGTCGCCCAGGCTGGAGTACAATGGCATAACCTCAGCTCAGTGCAACCTCCGCCTTCTGGATTCAAGTGATTCTCCTTTCTTAGCCTCCTGAGTAGCTGGGATTTAAGGTATGTACCACCACACCTGGCTAATTCTTGTTTTTTTTTTTTTTGAGGCGGAGTTTCACTCTTGTTGCCTAGGCTGGAGTGCAATGGTGCAATCTTCGCTCACTGCAACCTCCGCCTCCTGGGTTCAAGTAATTCTCTTGCCTCAGACTCCCAAGTAGCTGGGATTACAGGCATAAGCCACTACGCCCAGCTAATTTTTGTATTTTTAGTAAAGATAGGGTTTCACCGTGTTGGTCAGGCTGGTCTGAAACTCCTGACCTCAGGTGATCTACCTGCCTGAGGCTCCCAAAGTGCAGCCAGCCCACTGGTCGCCTTTCTGTCGCAGCCTATTACTTTCCACCTTGGACCTTTACAGGACATAAGACACCCATCCTTTCTTCCTGGTGGAGTCACCTCCAGCTCATTAACAAGGATGACATTTTTTTTTTTTTGAGACAGGTTCACTCTTTTACCCAGGCTGGAGTGCAGTGGCATAATCATAGCTCCCTGTAACCTCGAACTCCTGGGCTCAAGCAATCCTTCTGCCTCACTCTCCTAAGGAGCTGGGACTACAAGTTCATGCCACCACACCCAGCTATCTATTTTTTTTTTTTTTTTTTGTAGAGATAGGGTCCCACTATGTTGTCCAGGCTGGCCTCGAATTCTAGGGCTCAAGTGATCCTCCAGCCTTGGACTCCCAAATTGCCTTGTCAGACCAGATTTTTTTTGAGAAATGCCATGTTGGTATCTCCTTCTCCCAAAAGGGGGAGATGATTCTAGAGTTTGATGAACCTCATAGTTTACTGCACTGAACCAATGATGTTTCACTTATTTGTCATGCTGTCCCATGTGCCAGTCATCTCTGCTGACTTCCAAAATTCCCTATTTATTCACCCCCCCAAAAAATACAAGAAGACACCTGTCTCTTCATGGGCCACATTGTCAACTGATGTCAGTAGGATTTATAGTGCACCCCAGATTAAGATCCAAATTAATCTCTCTAAGCCCTTGCCTAATACCAAACAGTATTGCTTGAGTCAATCTGCCTTACAAGGCATAAAACCCATCACTGAAAAATATAAAACTGGAGGCTTAATAATTCTTTGTCCTTCTAGCCCTGTAATCCTCCCACTGTTCCAGTAAGAAAACCAAATGATTGAGGATGGA
Source organism: Cacajao melanocephalus (assembly GCA_963573385.1). Taxonomy (NCBI): domain Eukaryota; kingdom Metazoa; phylum Chordata; class Mammalia; order Primates; family Pitheciidae; genus Cacajao; species Cacajao melanocephalus. Next base: position 77,925 of record CAUYLG010050538.1, read on the forward strand.
GATTTATTCAGAATCTCAGCCGTAAATAATATTGCTCTATGCCATCATCCCATAGTTTCAAATCCACATGCCTTGCTGACCTCAGTACCATCTAATAGTAAGTTTTACACTGTAATTTAACACCTATGGTGCCTTTTATTTATTTTTTTGAGACGGAGTCCTGCTCTGTCACCAGGCTGGAGTGCACTGGCATGATCTCGGTTCACTGCAACCTCTGCCTCCCAGGTTCAAGTGATTTTCCTGCCTGAGCCTCCTGAGTAGCTGGGACTACAGGTGTGCGCCACCATGCCTGCCTCATTTTTTTGTATTTTTGGTAGAGATGGGGTTTCACCATGTTGACCAGGATGATCCCCATCCCTTGACCTTATGATCCGCCCGCCTCGGCCTCCCAAAGTGCTGGGATTCCAGGCGCGAGCCACTGTGCCCGGCCTGTGGTGCCTTCTTTAGCATCCCTGTTGATCAAGACAGCCAATACTTATTTACCTTCACCTGGAAAAAAACAGTCCAGTATCCCTGTTTTTATACGCCTCAAGGCTATACTGAAAGTTCTTCCTACTTCTCTCAAATTTGGAAGGCTGATTTTGAAGATACAGCTTTTTCCCAAGGCTCATCCTTACTACAATATGTAAATGACTTCTTTTTTCTCCCTCACAGGCAGCCTGCAAGGAAGACAGTGTACTTTTATTAAAACTCGCAGCCACCAAGGGCCAAAATGTTTGTAAAGAGAAACTACAACTAGATAACACCCTAATTAAATATCTGGGTCATCTGATTCCTGAAGCAGGACTATATTTGGACCCTGAACAAATGCAAGGTAATGTACAATCCCACAAGCCTCAAACTAAATGACAACTTTGAGGGTTTCGTGGACTCACAGGATACTGCTGTAACTGGACACCAAACTTCTCTTTGACAGCTTAACCCTTCCAAGCCCTACTTAAAACCTATAAACCTAATCAAATTATGTGAGAAAAATGTCAAGATACTGCATTTATTAAATTAAAAGAAGGGCTTAAAAAATTTTTTTTCAGTCTCACTCTGTCACCCAGGCTGGATGTAGTGGCACAGTCTTGGCTCACTGCAACCTCTGCCTCCAGGGTTCAAGAAATTCTCCTCCCTCAGCCTCTGGAGTAGCTAGGATTATAGGCATGAGCCACTGTGCCTGGCTAATTTTTTTTTAAATTGAGACGGAATCTCAGTCTGTCACCCAGGCTGGAATTCAGTGGTGCCATCTCAGCTCACTGCAACCTCCGCCGCCAGGGTTCAAGCAATTATTATGCCTCAGTCTCCTGAGTAGCTGGGATTACAGGCACACATCACAACACCCAGCTAATTTTTTTGTATTTTTAGTAGAGGGTTTCTCCATATTGGCTAGGCTGGTCTTGAACTCCTGACCTCAAGTGATCTGCCTGCGTTGGCCTCCCAAAGTGCTGGGATTACAGGCATGAGCCACCACACTCGGCTCTCCATGACTGTTTGACATGGACAATCTTTTGATTCCTTGAAAAAAATTTACAAGAACTTCCACTAGATAATGCTGAACTAGCTGAACTATGGGTTATAGATGGATCATATCTGAAAGACGAAAATGGTAAAAACTGTGCAAGATACGTAATTACTACTTCCTTTGAAGTCACCGAAGCCGCCCCCTTCTCTATGGCTACTTGTTTTTTTATTTTTTTTGAGACGCAGTTTTACTCTTGTTGCCCAGGCTGGAGTGCAATAGTGTGATCTCAGCTCACGGCAACCTCTGCCTCCCAGGTTCAAACAATTCTCCTGCCTCAGCCTCCCAAGTAGCTGGGATTACAGGCATGCGCCACCACACCCTGCTAACTTTTTGTATTTTTAGTAGAGACAGGGTTTCTCCATATTGGTCAGGTTGGTCTCAAACTCCCAACCTCAGGTGATCTGCCCACCTCAACCTCCCAAAGTGCTGAGATTACAGTTGTGAGCCACGATGCCTAGACTTTTTTTTTTTTTTTAAAGATGAAATCTCTCTCTGTTGCCCAGGCTGGAGTGCAGTGGTGTGATCTCAGCTCACTGCAACCTCTGCCCCCTGGATTCAAGAGATTCTCCTGCCTGAGCCTCTCAAGTAGCTGAGATTACAGGCGCCCACCACCATCCCCGGCTAATTTTTTTAGTATTTTTAGTAGAGATGAGGTTTCGCCATGTTGGCCAGGCAGGTCTCAAACTCCTGACCTCAAGTGATCTGCCTGCCTCAGCCTCCCAAAGTGCTGGGATTACAGGTGTGAGCTGCTGTGCCTGGCCCCTGTGGCTACTTCTGCCTAACAAGCTAAACTCACTGCCCTTACCTGGACTGGCTGCCTCGAGAAAGGGAAATCTGTTACTCTACACACATAGTAGACATACCTTTGGCGCTGCTCCTGACTTTGGACTGCTATGGAAATGGAGGGTTTTCCTTACTTCCACTAGGGATCAAATTAAAAATGGATCCTATGGCCGGGCTCAGTGGCTCATGCCTGTAATCCCAGCACTTTGGGAACTCGAGGCAGGTTCATCACAAGGTCAGGAGTTCGAGACCAGCCTGGCCAATATGGTGAAACCCCGTCTCTACTAAAAATAGAAAAATTAGCTGGGCGGGGTGGCGTGCGCCTGTAAGCCCAGCTGCTCGGGAGGCTGAGGCAGGAGGATTGCTTGAACCTGGGAGGCAGAGGTTGCAGTGAGCCAAGATTGTGCCACCGTACTCCAGGCTGGGCGACAGAACGAGACTCCGACTCAAAAAAATAAAATAAATAAAGTAAATAAAATAAATAAAAATGGGTCCTATGTACAGAATTTACTGGATGCCATCCAGCTAGCAGCTGCATTGGCTAATATGGAAACTCGTGGACATTCAAGGTTAGCCGCTGCGGAAGCTGGAGGAAACAGCCTTGGCCGATAACGCCGCAAAGAATGCTGTTGTTAAAGGTCCAGTTCCTCAAATCTCTCTCGTGGCCTTACTGAAAGAGCCTCCAAAAGATGATCTAAAAATAATTCCCAAAGATGCACAAAATTAAGCACCAGAAACTGAAAACCAAAACTGGAAAGATCACGGCTGCTAGTTGAATGATTTGAAAAATTAAAAGAAAAAAAAAGAACTGTGGTTTAGGCCTGATAACCAGTTCTCTTCAACTGAATATTGTTAACTACAGTACATAATTTGACTCACTGGGGAACTAACAAATTAATTTATTTTATGAAACAATATTAGGGGGAGTGAAATTAAAAGAAGCTGCACTGGCCAGGTCTGGTGGCTCTCAGGCCTGTAGTCCCAGCACTCTAGGAAGCCAAGGCAGGCCGATTGCTTGAGTCCAGGAGTTCGAGACTAGCCTGGGCAACATAGCAAAACCCTGACTCTACTAAAAATACCAGAAAAAGAAGTTAGCCGGGCATAGTGGTGTGTGCCTATAGTCCCAACTACTCAGGAGGCTGAGGTGGGAGAATCACGTGAGCCCAGGAGATTAAGGCTGCAGTGAGCGGAGATCATGCCACTGCACTCCAGCCTGGGTGACAGAGTAAGACCCTCTCTCAAAACAAAACAAAACAAAACAAAACTTGCCAAGAAAAAGAAAGCCTCTTTCACTTGTGCCACTTGCCCTAAGGTTAACCCAGGAAAATATGTACATCCTGATCCTGGACATTTTAATTTACCTAATGAGCCTTTCAAGGTTTGGCAAATGGATTTATCCAAACACCCACTTCCATGTGTATATATACGTACTAGTAATGATTTGCATGTTCTCCTGTTGGGTAGAGGCTCTTCCTGGTAGACAAGCCACTGCTTCAGCTGTGGCCAAAATTCTTCTGGAAAAAAATTATTCCCACCTGGGGAACTCTCCTTGAGGTACATAGTGATCAGCAGCCCATTTTACTGGCCATATAATAAAACAAGTGTGTTCAGTTTGGCCAATTTTTCAGCATTTCCACTGTCTACAATCCCCAATCTTCTGGCTCAGTAGAACAAACAAGTGGAACTATAAAAACCCAGTTGGATGGCCAGGAACGGTAGCTCACCCCTGCAACCCCAGCACTTTGGAAGGCCGAGGTGGTCGGATCACTTGAGGTCAGGAGTTCAAGACCAGCCTGGCCAACATGGTGAAACCCTGTCTCTACTAAAAATACAAAAATTAGCGGGGTGACGACTGTAATCCCAGCTACTCGGGAGGCTGAGGCAGGAGAATTGCTTGAACCTGGGAGGAGGCAAAGGTTGCAGTGAGCTGAGATCACACCACTGCACTCCAGCCTGGGCGACAGAGTGAGACTCCATCTCAAAAAAAAAAAAACAAAAACAAACCCAGTTGACGGAATTTGTGGATGGAAACTATCTACATCTTCCTTGGCCTAAGTTCCTCCTTTGGTATTATTACATCTAAGGTCCACTCTCTTTGGGGCTCATAAACTTTCATCTTTTGAAATAGTCATAGACCATCCTATACACTTGGCCTCCTCTGCTTTTGACCCTCAATTGATCAAAGGAGACATTCCCACCTGGGTGCAGTGGCTCACGCCTATAATCCTAACACTTTGGAAGGCTGAGGCAGGGGGATTGCTGGAGTCCAGGAGTTCGAGACCAGCCTGGGTGATATGGTGAAACCCTGTCTACAAAAACACAAAACTTAGCTGGGCATAGTTTTGTGTGCCTGTAGTCCCAGCTATTTGGGAGTCTGAGATGGGAGGATGGCTTCAACCCAGGAGGCAGAGGTTGCAATGAGCAGAGATTCCAGCTACTGTACCCCAGCCTGAGCACCAGAGGGAGACACTGTCTCAAAACAGAAACAAAAACAAAACAGACATACTCCCATATTGTAAAGACATTAATAAAGCAATGGATAGAAATCATACTTTGATAGAACAATCTTTCCACGCACAATCATAGGAGACAAAGACCTACAACGCCATGATCTGTAGCCTGGCGACTTTATCTACTGGAAAAGACACCTACACAAGAATTCTATCCAATCTTACCAGAAAGATCCACATTAATTCCTTCTCACCAATCCCTGTGCTGCCAAACTAAAGGTCATTGATTTCTTTCTTTTTTTTTTTGAACCATTTGGACACACATAGGCATATGCCACCATGCCTGGCTAATTTTTGTAGAGACAGGGTCCTGCCACGTTGCCTAGGCTGGTCACCAACGCCTGGGCTCAAGTGATCCTGCTGCCTTGGCCTCCCAAAGTGCTGGGATTACAGGCATGAGCCACCGTGCCCAGCCACAAAGTCAAACTTTTAGACTCACATGTTCAGAGTCCCTGTTTCACCTTAACAGTGATTATAGTCTACAGAAAAGACTTTGAAATTAGATTTTTAAATTGCAAAAAACAGAATTTAACTAAATGCAAAAATAGGTTGGGCCCAGTAGTTCATACCTGTAATCCCAGCACTTTGGGAGGCTGAGGCGGGAGGATCACTTGAGGCCAGGTGTTTGAGGCCAGCCTGGCCAACGTAGTAAAACCCCGTCTCTACTAAAAATACAAATAAAAGCTGGGCGCAGTGGCTCACGCCTGTAATCCCAGCACTTTGGGAGGCTGAAGCGGGCGGATCATGAGGTCAGGAGTTTGAGACCAGCCTGGCTAACATGATGAAACTCCATCTCTACTAAAAAATACAAAAAAAAAAATTAGCTGGGCATAGTGGCAGGCGTCTGTAATTCCAGCTACTCGGGAGGCTGAGGCAGGAGAATCGCTTGAACCCTGGAGACGGAGGTTGCAGTGAGCCGAGACCACACCATTGCACTCCAGCCTGGGTGACAGAGCGAGACTCCATCTAAAAAAAAAAAAATAGCTGGGCTCGGTGGCTCATGCCTATAATCCCAGCTACTCAGGAGGCAAGGTTGGGGAATTGCTTGAACCTGGGAGGCAGAGGTTGCGGTGAGCTGATATGCAATTCAACTCCAGCCTGATGACAAAGCAAGACCTTGTCTTGAAAAATTTAAAAAAAAAATGCAAAAATATTCATGCTCCTAATCCTTTAATTGTTGCTGTTCGCCAGCAGTGTCATAATTAGATAATAGAAGCTTGGGTAAATACTGGTTGACACCTCCCTACAAATAACTGTTACTATTCAAGGAATCCCACATGGGATTACCTGTCGTGCCCCACCGGGATACATTTTTATTTGTGGAGGATTTTATAACCAACTATAAGCGTGGGCAACATAAATGGAAATTTAATAAATTTCCTCAATAAATGGAAATTTAAATGGCCACTGTGGTTTAGAATATTTCTGGATTCAATTTAAGTTAGCAAAATCTGAGAACTGGCAAAATCTGAGCAATACCTATTAACTTACACAATTATATTAAAAAGGATACTCAGCGGAGCACAGTGGCTTATGCCTGTAATCCAGCACTTTGGGAGGCCAAGGCAGGTGGATCACAAGGTCAGGAGTTCGAGACCGGCCTAGCCAGCATGATGAAACCCCATCTCTACTAAAAATACAAAAAAAATAAGCTGGGCATGGTGGCACGAACCTATAATCCCAGCTACTCGAGAGGCTGAGGCAGAAGAATTGCTTGAACCCAGGAGGTGAAGGTTACAGTGAGCTGAGATCGCCCTACTACACTCTAGCCTGGGTGACAGAGCGAGACTCCATATCAAAAAAAAAAAGAGATACTCTACCAGGAAGCATAAATACAGATGGATGGGCCTAGTTTTTAGAGGCTTTCTCCCTTGGATTGAAGTCAGTCATTTGGAAAAAATGATTAGAAGCTATCCTTAACGATTGGATCTATAGCTGACTCTACAGCTAAGGCCATTACGGCTCAGTAAACTGCCCTTATTCTCTTGCTAAAGTAGTGTTAGTAACAGAATTGGCTGACACCTGAAATCCCAGCGCTTTGGGAGGCAGCGGCAGGCAGATTATTTGAGCTTAGGAGTTCGAGACCAGCCTGGGCAACATGGCAAAACCCTGTCTCTACAAAAAGTACAAAAATTAGCCGGGCATGGTGGTGCATACCTGTAGTCCCAGTTACTTAGGAGGCTGAGGTAGAAGGATCGATTGAGCCTGAGGGGCAGAGGCTGCAGTGAGCTGAGATGGCACCATTGCACTCCAGCCTGGGTGACAGAGTGACAATCTGTCTCATCAAAACAAAACAAAACATGCAATTGCTCTAGATCACTTGCTAGCTGAACAAGGTGGTATTGGTGTAATAGTTAACACTACTTGCTGTACACAGATACATTCCTCTAGGCAAGTAGAAACAATCGTACAAGATTTAAAAAGCAAGCCACCTGCTTCAACAAGCCACACCAAATACACCTGGACCTTTCAATTTGTTTAGCTGGTTACCTTTAAAACTAGGTCCATGGTTTAGAACTATGATTCAAACTGGATTTATTATATTGTTGCTGATTATTTTTTATATTGTGATTTTTAAGCTTTGTTCTTTTTTTTCCTTTTTTCTTTTTTTGAGTTGAAGTCTGGCTCTTGTCCCCCAGGCTGGAGTGCAATGGTGGGATCTTGGCTCACTGCAACCTCCGCCTCCCGGGTTCAGGCAATTCTCCTGCCTCAGCCTCCCAAGTAGCTGGGATTACAGGCACCTGCCACCACGGCCGGCTCACTTTTGTATTTTTAGTAGAGATGGAGTGTCACCATGTTGGCCAGGCTGGTCTCAAACTCCTGACCTCAGGTGATCTGCCCGCCTCGGCCTCCCAAAGTGCTGGCATTACAGGCGTGAGCCCCTGCGCCCGGCCTAAGCTTTGTTCTTATTGCCCGTCTAATCTTTATAAAGCCAACTCTTCCAACAGATTCATGTGAGCTCGATACCTGTAGATGATGGCTGAGGCCTATGGAGGGGCTAAGTGGAACTTGATGCTGGGCTCAAAGCAGGCCTGCATTGCCCTGAGGACATTTTTCCTTCTGGCCTCTTTGTTGGTCAAATGTGGCCCAAGTCCCTGACACAGACCTGCATACCTCCCCTCCCCACCCTTTCATCCACCCTCCCCACAACCTCTCTTCGTTCTCTGGACATATACCAAAGACCATCTGGTCTGCGTGTATGCCCCAAATTGCAATTCTTTCTTCTCAAAGCAAATGTTAAGTTGAGAGGCCGGGAGTGTTGACTTACACCTGAATTCCAGAATTTTGGGAGGCTGTGGTGGGCGCATCACTTGAGGTCAGGAGTTTGAGACCAGCCTGGCCAATATGATGAAACCCCATCTATTAAAAACACAAAAATTAGCTGGACGTGATGGCACCCGCCTGTAGTCCCAGCCACTCAGGAGGCTGACACAGAAGAATCGCTTGAGCCTTGGAGGTAGAGGTTGCAGTGAGCTGAGATTGTGACTCTGCACTTCAGCCTGGGTGACAAAACTCTGTCTCAAAAAAAGAAAATGTTAAGTTTAGAGATTCATGTCTACATTTTTATTTTCACTTTGGCACACTCAAACCTAACTTTCCCCTTCTCGAGATCAAAGTATAAAGTAACCATAACAACAAGTCATAACAATGGCCAAAGTGTCTGCAGCATCACCAGTAGCAACACTGAGAGCGAGGTGGGGCTCACACCTGTAATCCCAGCACTTTGGGAAGCCGAGGTGGGTGAATCACGAGGTCAAGAGTTCCAGACTGGCCTAGCCAACATGGTGAAACCCCGTCTCTACTAAAAATACAAAAAATTAGTTGGGTGTAGTGGTGGGCGTCTATAATCCCAGCTACTTGGGAGGGTGAGGCAGGAGAATCACTTGAACCCGGGAGGCGGAGCTTGCAGTGAGCCAAGATCATGCCACTGCACTCCAGCCCAGGCTGGAATTACTGAAAGTGTAACCACACGCTAGGCTAAGTGCTTTATATTAGCTAACATTTATTCATCACTGCTAGGTACTCCTGGCTCCTAACAGCCTGGGAAAGGAGGCTTTCTTACTGTTTACATTTGACACTGAGAGAACTTGCTGAAGGTTGCCAGACAGCATGGGGTATTAGGAAGGGGCCCAAGGTCTTCTGATCCTAGAATTCAAATTCTGGCTTTTTTTTTTTTTTTTTTGAGACAAGAGTCTGTTTCGGTTGCCCAGGCTCCATTGCAGTGGCGTGGTCTCGGCTCACTGCAAACTCTGCCTCCTAGGTTCAAGCGATTCTCCTGCCTCAGCCTCCTGAGTAGCTGGGATTACAGGCGTGCACCACCACTCCCAGCTATTCTTTATTTTCTTCTTCTTCTTCTTTTTTTGTAGTTTTAGTAGAGACAGGTTTCACCATGTTGGCCAGGCTGGTCTCGAACTCCTGACCTCAAGTGATCTGCCCTCCTCGACCTCCCAAAGTGCTGGGATTATAAGCGTGAGCCACTGTGCCCTGTCAAAATTCTTAAAACAACTTTTCTTGGCATTTACCATGTACCAGGCACTGTGATCAATAACACAGGGTAGTGATTAAGAGCTGGAGCCTCCATCGTCACTGATAATAAGGTTTACGCTGGACCAGCCACTGTTCTAACCACATGCACAATTTCATTAAGCCGCCATTTTACAGAGCAGGAAGCAGGCTGAGGAAGGTAAAAATCACTTGCTAAATGTCTTGCTGCCTGCCCCAGAGCCAAGACATGGACTGGCTCCTTCCTATCTTTTTGCCATAAAAAAACCCCTGATCATTGCACAACTGAGTACCCACTACATGCTGAGACCTCTTTGGGTGCTGCAGTCCCAGACCTGGGAAAAGAGAGGCCCAGTGGGTCTGGTGCATTTGTGGAAGCGTTGCCCACCTCACTGCCTGGCTTCTGAGTACCCTCGTCTGTTCAGGAATGTGGTGGTGCACACCTAGGCAAGCCCCGTCCTGCCTCTAGGCCTTGCTGTCCTCACCGGTATGATGGACAGGGGCAGCCAGTAGAGACATCTTGGAATTGCATAACCGCACCTACTTCCAGACATGTCAGGACTTGACAGGCAACGCCGAGCAGGTCATGTTCCCACTGCTGCCTTTGTTTCCCCTTCCTGCAAGGGGTGGGACAGGATAGAGATGTCAGTTTCCTCACCTGTGAGGTGGAGAACTGACTCCTTAGAGCCCTCTCAGCTCCACTGTTTTAGGAGGACTGAGTTTTACCCTTGACAAGGTTTAGACAGAGGACAGCTTGTGAAGGGCCTGGAACGTCGAGCTGACCAGTTTGATCTTTGTGAGTAGTCAGGGAAGGTCCGAACACGGAAGGGAGAGGTCTGCTGTGGGCATTAGAATGATCCTTCTGTGGGTATTTTTTGGGGGGCAGGACTGAGTTTCACTTTTGTCACCCCGGCTGGAGTGCAATGGCGTGATCTTGGCTCACTTCAACCTCCACCTCCATGTTCAGGTCATTCTCCTGCCTCAGCCACCCAGGTAGCAGGGATTACAGGCGCATGACACCACACCCGGCTAATTTTTGTTTTTTTGTTTGTTTTTTGAGATGGAGTTTTGCTCTTGTTGCCCAGGCTGGAGTGCAATGGCGTGATCTCGGCTCACTGCAAACTCTGCCTCCCAGGTTCAAGCAATTCTCCTGCCTCAGCCTCCCGAGTAGCTTGGATTACAGGCATGCACCACCATGCCTGGCTAATTTTGTATTTTTAATAGAGACGGGGTTTCACCATGTGTTGACCACGCTGGTCTTGAACTCCAGGCTCAAGCGATGTGCCTACCTCGGCCTCCCAAAGTGCTGGGATTAGAGGCGTGAGCCACCGTACCCAGCCTCCATCCACTCTTAAAGTTTTCTGGGTCATTGGCCCAGCTGGCCACACTGGGTGGTGAATCAGCTTCCCTCCTGGCTGCCTCCCAATCCTCGAGGGAGCTTCTGCCCTCCCAGTTCCTCTGTCTCATGGCAGTCTCTTTATTCACCATACAAGGTGGCCCCACTGGCTCCCAGCACCAGCCCTGCCCCTTCTGTCCCCCATCCTTATCCATCCCTATGAGCTCTAACCTGGAAGCTAACCCTCTTCCCTGCATCTAAATCCAGCCCTTCCCTGATCCTTGTCTGAGGCTACAGAAGCCCTGGGGCACCTCCTGTCCTGTTCACCACCACCTCCAATCTGGTAACTCTTTAACTTTTTAAACACGTGTGACCCTTGACTCACCAGGTGAGAGTTTAGCCTTGGGTAGGTACAAGGGTGTCAGATTCATTTTTGCACCAAGCACCTAGTGCTTCAGAGTTTTGTCTCACAAAGATGCTTGGGCCGGACACAGATACCTTCAGCCACTGTGTTGCACAAACCCTCTGTGACTCGCAGCCATGTGAGTCAGATACCCCATATAGCTTATCTAGCAGCCCTGGACAAGTTTTGTGTTTTTTTTTTTTTTGAGACAGAGTCTTGTTCTGTCACCCAGGCTGAAGTACAGTGGTGTGATCTCAGCTCACTGCAGCCTCCACCTCCTGGGTTCAAGCGATTCTCTTGCCTCCCGAGTAGCTAGGATTACAGGCACCCACCACCCATGTCTGGCTAATTTTTGTATTTTTAGTAGACACAGGGTTTCACCATGTTGATGAGGCTGGTCTCGAACTCCTAACCTCAGGCGATCCACGCCCCCCTTGGCCCCCCGAAGTGCTGGGATGACAGGTGTGAGCCTCGGCTCTTAGCCAAGCAAGTTAATCATTCTCTCAGTGCCAAATGTAAACAGAGAGCCTCCTTTCCCAGGCTGTTAGGAGCCAGGAGTACCTAGCAGTGATGAATAAATGTTAGCTAATATAGAGCACTTCGCCTAGCGTGTGGTTACACTCTCGGTATTATTACTGGTGATGCCGCAGACACTTTGACCATTGTTATGACTTGTTGTTATGGTTACTTTTTAATTTGGTCTTGAGCAGGGGAAAGTTAGGTTTGAGTGTGCCAAAGTGAAAAATAAAAATATAGACATGAATCTCTAAACTTAGCATTTTCTTTTCTTTTTTTTCTTTTTTTTTTTTTTTTTTTTTTGAGACAGAGTCTTCTCACCCAGGCTGGAATGCAGAGTCACAATCTCAGCTCACTGCAACCTTCACCTCCCGGGCTCAAGCGATTTTCCTGCCTCAGCCTCCTGAGTAGCTGGGATTACAGGCGGGTGCCACCACACCCAGCTTAATTTTTGTATTTTTAATAGAGATGGGATTTCGCTATATTGGCCAGCCTTTTCAGAAACCTCAACATACAGTTGCCCTCATGTTAAGACCCAGGACCTTTTGGCAGGTCCCAGTATTCACACGTACACACCCCAACCCAATTGCACAGAGACAGGTGACCGCAGACCCAGCAATGCATCCGTCTTAGACCCGCAGCATCAAAATCAAGAAGTCAAGGCTGAAGGGAGCTGAGATCACACACCTGCACTCCAGCCTGGGCGACAGGGCGAGACCGCATCTCTAAAAAAAGAGTCTCGCCCTGTCGCCCAGGCTGGAGTGCAGGGGTGCGAACTCAGCTCGCTGCAACCTCTGCCTCCTGGGTTCAAGTGATTCTCATGCCTCAGCCTCCTGAGTAGCTGGGACTACAAGCATCCACCATTACACCCAGTTAATTTTTGTATTTTTTGTAGAGATGGGGTTTTTTCACCATATTGGTCAGGCTGGTATTGAACTCTTGGCCTCCCAAAGTGCTGGGATTATGGGTGTGAGCCACCACCGTGCCTGGCCTCTTTTTTTTTAGACAGATTTTAGCTTTTGTTGCCCAGGCTGGAGTACAATGGCAAGATCTTGGCTCACTGCAACCTCCATCTCCCTGGTTCAAGCAGTTCTCCTGCCTCAGCCTCCTGAGTAGGTAGCTGGGATTACAAGCATATGCCACCACACCCGGCCAATTTTTGTATTTTTAGTAGAGATGGGCTTTCTCCATGTTGGTCAAGTTGGTCTCAAAGTCTCAACCTCAGGTGGTCCGCCCACCTCAGCCTCCCAAAGTGCTGGGTTTATAGGCGTGAGCCACCGTGCCTGGCAAAAAACAATTTTTTTAGATCACGGAGAGACCAGGATTCTTCCCAATCACAGACACCCCAGAAGTCTCAACGCCATGCACCTTACTGCTGAGACACACCCGCCATCCTTCTGGAGTGAGACTCATGCTAGGCCACAGAGTTGCTTTCTCAGCCTCCTCTCTCCTCCGATGTTCATGGAAACATCAGTCACTCTCTCCCCATGCCACTCTCTGTCTCCCTAGGCTCCACACTGAGGTGAGCCCTGTGGCCGTCTGGCCTCCCTCTCTCTTCCATCCATCGCTCCCAGGCAGCAGGCAGGCATGGATGCCCACTCTCCCCAACCTGTTTAGCCATGGCTGGACACCACTGTGCTCATCCCAAGCCCCAGGGGCTGCCTTTGGTACACTGGGTTCTCAGAAGGGACATGAGATTGAAACTAAAATACCTTATCAGGGGCTGGGTGAAGTGATTCACACCTGTAATCCCAACATTTTGAGAGGTTGAGGTCAAGAGTTCAAGACCAGCCTGGCCAATATGGTGAAACCCCCTTTCTATCAAAAATACAAAAATTAGCTGGATATGCTGGTGTATGCCTGTAATCCCAGCTACTCGGGAGGTTGAGGCAGAAGTATTGCTTGAACCCGGGAGGTGGAGGTTGCAGCGAGTCAAGATCATGCCATAGCACTCTAGCCTGGGCACTCAGTCTCAAAAAAACAAAACAAAAAAAACCTACCCACACACAATTAGCTGGGCATGGTGGTGCTTGCTTGTAATCCTAGCTACTTAGGAGGCTGAGTCAGGAGAACTGCTTGAACCTGGGAGGCAGAAGTTTCACTGAGCCAAGATCGTGCCACAGCACTCCAGCCTCCAGCCTGGGCGCTCAAATTAGCTGGGCTCAAATTAGCTGTGCTCAAATTAGCTGCGCTCAAATTAGAGGTGGTGCTCACCTCTAATCCCAGCTACTCAGGAGGCTCAGGCAGGAGAACTGCTTGAATCTGGGAGGTAGAGGTTGCAGTGAGCTGAGATCATGCCACTGCACTCCAGCCTGGGTGACAGAGCAAGATTCCGTCTCAAAAAAATAATAATAATAAAATAAAATCAAAAGTACCTTAGCAGGATGCAATCCTCCTGTCTTAGCCCTGCTGTCCTGTGCCCCACAAATTCCTCCTGGCCACTTGGGGACACCACCAAGGAGCCCTGGGAACCCTGGGTCCACCATCCATGTCTCCAACCTCCCTCCCCGGGTCACTCCTGTCCTGTTCACACCACCGTATTGGCCCTGGGCCCACCTGCCTGCCTACTCCCCTCCCTGAGGCCCCCTCCTTTGCCCTGCGCAGGGCAGGCTCCCCCCAGCTCCCTCCACACCCACCCCGCAGGCAACCGCAGCCTCACATTCACCACATTGGCCTTTTTTGTTGGTTGGCTGGATATTGTTAAGACTTAGTTTGTGGCGAGGCAGGGGGGCGGGGCTGCACTCTTTATTTCTCTTCTGAGTCCTGTTTCTTCCAGGTGTCCAGAATGTACTTAAGAAGGAGGCCGAGCTTCCTGCGGGCTGAGAATGGGGCTTCCTCGCCGCCTCCCTCACCGGACCCCCCCTTTTCCACGCCATTGTCACCAGCCGCCTCCAAGCTGACCTCCGGCTGGGGTTCGTCCTCCTCCAGGGCCTTGATGCGGACGCGCTGGGCGTCCTCGGCCATCTCATTGAGGCAGCCCTGGAGCATTGTGTAGACGGCGCCGAAGCTGATGCCGCCAGCCACCAGCGTCCCAAACACAGGGATGCCCCTCTCGAAGGCGCGGGCCACCCGCATGGCGCCGTCAGACGACTGGGAATAGAACCGCAGGATAGTCTCAGGCGAGAGCTCGTTGGCCAGCGGGGAGCGGATGACCGAGCGCAGGTCACCTTCCTGTTTGCCCACCTGCTCGGCCAGCTTGGCCAGCGAGTCGTCGTCCAGGCCGAAGCTGCGGTGGTAGCCCCGCAGCGAGCGGACGAGCAGGGCGTCGTCGTAGGCGGCCGCCAGCCCCGGCACCGGCAGGGCCTGGATGACGCCGGACACCAGCGCGGTCTTGAGGGCTTGCTCCTGCAGCATGGCCTTCTTCTTCCGCAGGGCCTCCAGCGAGATGTCGGGGAGCGACAGCAGGCCGGCGTGGCGCCGGTGGGCGGGCAGGTCGTGCTCCCAGGTGGACACCAGCGTGGGAAAGTCGTAGCGGGCCGGCGAGAGGTTGGACACCAGGAAGATGCGGGGCTCAGCCACGCCGGCCGCCCGCAGCCGCTCGGCGCAGTGGTCTCGGATCTCCTGCAGGACCGCGGCCTCGCTGAAGCCCGACGGCCGCTGGGTGCGCGTGGCCGCCAGGTCTTCATCCACCTTGGTGCGCACAAAGTAGAACTTCTTGCCCTGGCACAGGATCTCGGCGGCCAGGCGGGTCTCCACGGCCCCGCAGCGGCGCGGGGAGACCAGCAGGAAGAAGTCGTAGCGGCTGAAGTCCACCTGCTTCAGGTACTTGTCCGCCGGGCAGCCTGGAGAGCCGGCCCCTGGCAGGTCCCACAGGGTCACGTCGGGGAACTGTGGGTGTGGGTAGGGCGAGGGTTGCATCGTGGTCTCGATGACGCCCGTGAGAGCCGCGCTGGGGTCCTCGGCCCCCAGGCCACGCAGGGCGTTGATGAGGGAGGACTTGCCAGCGCCGGACTCGCCCGTGACGCCCACCTCCAGGCGGGTGCTGTCGCTGGAGGCCAGCAGCTCCCGGAGGCGAGAGGCTGCCTGGGGGATGTCGCCAGACTCAAAGGCTGTGCGCAGGGCCTCCAGCTCTTCCTTGGCCATGAGGATGGTGGTTTCCTCCTCCCCAGGCACCGCTGGCAACTTCGAAGTAGCCATGGTGACCAGTGGTTCAGAGGGTGGCAGGGGATAGAGGAGAGTCACAGGACACGTGATCCTCAGCGCCTGAGGAGGAGAAGGGAGCCATTCACACATCCTGGGTCTTGGCATGGGGCAGACAGACCACCACCATCTGCAGGAAGTCCCTCTGGAAACCCACAGCTCTCTTTCTCCCTCAAGAACTGGGGACACACTGGCCGGGTGCGGTGGCTCACGCCTGTAATCCTAGCACTTTGGGAGGTTGAGGTGGGTGGATCATGAGGCCAGGAGATTGAGACCATCCTGGCTAACACAGCGAAGCCCTGTCTTTACTAAAAATACAAAAAAATAAGCCGGGTGTGGTGGCACGTGCCTGTAGTCCCAGCTACTCCGGGAGGCTGAGGCAGGAGAATCACTTGAACCCAGGAGGCAGAGGTTGCAGTGAGTCAAGATCATGCCACTGCTCTCCAGCCTGGGCAACAGAGCAAGACTCCATCTCAAAGAAAAAGAAAAAAGGAATTGGGGACACATTTTTGGCACAAGTTAGGGGGCTTTGAGGTCTGGCAGACCCAGGTTCACATCCCTCTTCTGCCACTAACTTGCTGTGTGACCAGGGGCAAAATGAATCACCTCTCTGGGTAACGGGCATGACCACCATGTGGCCCCTTGGTGCACTGTTGGAGTCTCCAGGGTACCCGAGGCACAGGTCGGTTTTCTGGGTGTGTGTCTGCCCTGGAGGCTCTGTGCTTAGAATGGCCCTGTGCGAGGTTTAATGTTCTGCTGACGCAGGCTGAAATTCTTTTTTTGTTTGTTTGAGACAGGGTCTCTCTCTGTCACTTAGACTGGAGCACAGTGGTGCGATCATGGCTCATTGCAGCCTTGATCTCTTTGGCTTTAGCAATCCTCCCATCTCAGCCTCCTGAATAGCTGGGACCATAGGCGCATGCCACCATACCCAGCTACTTCTTAGTTTTTTTGTAGAGATGGGAGTCTCACTATGTTGTCCCAGCTGGTCTTGAACTCCTGGGATTAAGATCCTCCTGCCTTGGCCTCCTAGAGTCCTGGGATTGCAGGCATGAGCTACCATGCCTAGCCTGAAATTCATTTTTTTTTTTTTCTGAGACAGAGTCTCACTCTGTCACCCAGACTGGAGTGCAGTGGCGCGATCTAGGCTCACTGCAACCTCTGCCTCCTGGGTTCAAGCAATTCTCTTCCTCAGCCTCCCAAGTAGCTGGGATTACAGGTGCCCGCCAACACGTCTGGCTAATTTTTGTATTTTTAGCAGAGATGGGGTTTCACCATCTTGGCCAGGCTGGTCTTGAACTCCTGACCTCGCAATCCACCCACCTTGGCCTCCCAGAGTACTGGGATTACAGGTGTGAGCCACTGCACCTGGTCAAATTCTTTATAATATTTGAACCAGGGGCCCCATTTTTTCAGTTTGTATTGGGCTCTGCAAAGTACATAGCCAAGCTGCATAAGAAGGGGCTTAAGCCCAGCTCCCGGCCTGTTGCATGGGCCCATTCAAAGGAAACAGCTGCACTCTCGCTCTGTCTGGGATTGGAGGGTAGGGTGAAGGGGACCCAGATCCAGAGCCAGACTGCCTGGGATCAAATCCTGGCTCCACCACCTACTCACTGAGTGATGTGAGGCAAGTTACTTAACTCTCCCCGCCACTCTCCTCATCTGTAAGCTGAGAATGATAACGACAATCATGGCAAACCACCTTCTAGGATCTCTGAGACTTGAATGAGTTATGACATCACAGCACGCCTGGCTCAGGGCAGGTGCCGCGTGTCATTGGCATCATCATCGCCATCGTCATCATTCTTGTCATTCTTTTTAAAAAAAAAAAAAAATATATATATATATATATATATATATATATATATATATATATATATATTTAAGACGGGGTTTCACCATGTTGGTCAGGCTGGTCTTGAACTCCCGACCTCAGGTGACTCGCCCGCCTTGGCCTCCAAAGTGCTTGGATTACAGGCGTGAGCCACCACGCCCGGTCCCATTCGTATCATTCTTAATATTCTTAGCTGTATGACTTTGAGCAAGTCCCCACCCTCTCTGAGCCTCAGCTGCCCCATGGGGGATACCCCTGCCCACCTTGCAGGGCTGCCATGATGACCATGAACCCCGTTCAGCTAGCCCTAGGCTGTCTTTGGATTCAGACACCCTGGGGTTCGGGAAGCCAGGCATGGGGACCACCTGGACACTGGGAGTCATTTCCATGAAACCCCAGCGCTGCCATGGCAACCCTTGCCTCCCAGGACTCAGTTTCCCCTCCCACCCCCTGGAGCTCCTGTCATGATGGTCTTGCATCAGATCCCTCCTCCTAGCCAGGAGCCTCCCTGGTCCTCGCTTTCCCACTCACTGTCCTCTGAGCCATCACCTCTAAAATACATTTACTCACTAAGGCTCTTCAGGGAGGCCTGGGAGAGCTGCTCTGTCTGGGATCACTGTCCCCAGCTGACAGGGAGAAGGACTGAGGCTCAGACAAGACAAGTGATGTCTCCCCATCAGAGGCACAGCCAAGACCCAAACCCAGGTCCCCAGGCTCCTTCGCCCCCCTAGAGAGCTGCTCTCCCTTCAGCCCCATGTACCTGCCTCCCCCGTTGTCTCCTTGCCCCTTGCACCCCGTCTCTCTGCCTTCCAGCCCTCACCCCATCCTCTGCTGCCTCACTCCACCCCCCAAGGAAATGTGTCCTTAAGACATTGTTCCTGGCTGGGTGCAGTGGCTCACACCCGTAATCCCACCACTTTGGGAGGCCAAGGCGGGTGGATCACTTGAGGTCAGGAGTTCGAGACCAGCCTGGCCAACATGGCTAAACCCCGTTTCTACTAAAAATACAAAAAACAGCCAGGCGTGGTGGCGCATGCCTATAGTCCCAGCTACTTGGGAGGCTAAGGCATGAGAATCTCTTGAACCCGAGAGGTGGAGGTTGCAGTAAGCCAAGATTGTGCCACTGTACTCCAGCCTGGGCAACAGAGCCAGACTCCGTCTCAGAAAAAAAAAACAAAAAACCCGACATTGTTCTCTCCAGATCTGAGCCTCCTATCCTGGGCCAGGGGCTTTCCCTCATGTGCCCTCTCCCTAGTATGGTCTGCGGTGGGAAGAGTGGGAACCTGGGACAGGTCCTGACAGCAAAGGGCAGACAAGTCAGTGGTTGGAATTCAGGCTGAGGGGGTCCAGATTAGGACCAGAAGCCCCTGCTCCACCTACTCACAGGGGCCCAGCCAGAGAGCCTTTGGGGACTCACCTGCCCTGCAGGCTCTCCCTTTCCCCTCACGCTCTCCCCACTGATAGGACTTCCTTAGCCCAAGGTCAGACTCCGTTGCTAGGACCCATTATAATAGCAAGCAGCAGCTTATTGGTCAGCCAGCCCTGGTGCAATAATGTGACAGTGATGTCAGGGGGTGGGGCCCAGAGGTGGAGCGGGGACCCCAAGCCCCAGCTGCTCATGGGATCACCACCCACTCACACTGGGCCCTCCAGTCCCCCTAAAGACTCCAGAGAGATTTTCTAACACTGAGACCTGTTCAGAATCCTCCATGGTCTCCATCACCCCCAGGACAAAGTCTCAGATTCACAGCCTGGTGTCCGAGGGCTTGGCTGTGCTGCACTCCACCCGCTGCCCAGGGGACTCTCAGTTCCCCAGACAAGTGTGAAAGTTGATGACACAAATTGGGTCATTACTGGTGGGCGCAGTGGCTCACGCCTATAATCCCAGCACTTTGGGAGGCCGAGGTAGGTGGATCACTTGAGGTCAGGAGACCAGCCTGGCCAACGTGGTGAAATCCCATCTCTACTAAAAATACAACAACAACAACAACAACAACAACAAAAGCCGGGCATGGTGGCGCATGCCTCCAATCCCAACTACTCGGGAGACTGAGGCAAGAGAATCACTTGAACCCAGGAGGTGGAGGTTGCAGTGAGCTGAGATCGCACCACTGCACTCCAGCTTGGGCAACAGGGTGAGACTCCATCTCAAAAAAAAAGCAATATTTTTATTAGAAAAGGTTTGGGTGTGGATTCTGAGATTAGCAGGTGATTGTCGGAAGGAAGTCGGAGGTCTAGTAAGTCCTTGGGCCATGCACCATTACTTCTTCATGCTAACTCATTGCATGTGCAAATTCAGGGGGAGTTCGCATAAAACGTGCAGTGGGGATTCAGACTGTGACGTCAGCAAGCTCATTCTGCCCAAACTCCAGTCGGTCATCTTACTTCCAACCAATTCCAGACAGTCGTTTCTTGATCTCACAAGTGGAAAGAATTTCAGCATTTCAGCAAGTTGTTTCTTTTCTTACTTGCTATCCTGCAAACTCAAGAATTTCTGTTCGTTTCTGGTTTCTGACTTTGGGTACTGTTTCTGTTTCAGTGATATAGTAAGCTGTTTCTTTTCTTATCTGGTATCTTGTAAGCCCGAAAATTTAGTCACTGGTTTCTTTCTTTTTCTTTGTTTTTTTAGACAGAGTCTTGCTCTCTGTTGCCCAGGCTGGAGTGCAGTGGCACGATCTCGGCTTACTGCAATCTCTGCCTCCTGGGTTCAAGTGATCCTCCTGCCTCAGCCTCCCAAGTAGCTGGGACCACAAGCACGCACCACCATGCCCATCTATTGTTTTGTTTTATTTATTTGTTGAGACAGAGTTTTGCTCTTGTTGCCCAGGCTGGAGTGCAGTGGTGCGATCTTGGCTCACTGCAACCTCCGCCTCCCAGGTTCAAGTGCTTCTCCCACCTCAGCCTCCCAAGTATCTGGGACTACAGGCTTGTGCCACCAAGCCCGGCTAATTTTGGTATTTTTCGTAGAGTTGGGGTATCACTATCTTGGCCAGGCTTGTCTCCAACTTTTGGCCTCGAGTGATCTTCCTGTCTCGGCCTCCCAAAGTGCCAGGATTACAGGTGTGAGCCACCCCGCCTGGCCCGGCACTGTGTCTTTTACAAATGGAAGGTTTGTGGCAACCCTGTATCCAGCAAGCCTGTTGGTGCCATTTTTCCAACAGCACGTGCTCATTTTGTGTCTCTGTGTCACAGTTTGGAAATTCTCACAATATGTCAAACTTTTCCATCATTACTGTCTCTGATGTGGTGATCTGTGATGTTACCATTGTCATCGTTTTGGGGCACCATTAACTGCCCACAGAAAATAGCAAACTTAACTGATGTTAACTTAACGTTGTATATGTTCTGCCTGCTCCACTGACCAGCTGTTTTCCTGTCTCTCTCCTTCTCCTTGGGCATCCCTCTTCCGTGGGACACAACTATCCCCAAATTAGGCCAATTGATGACTCTAAAATGGCCTCCATGTGTCTAAGTGAAAGGAAGAGTGGCATGTCTCTCAGTTTAAATCGAAAGCTAGAAATGATTCAGCTTAGTGAAGAAGGCATGTCCAAAGCTGAGATGGGGCTGGGCATGGTGGCTCACACCTGTAATCCCAACACTTTGAGAGGCCAAGTTGGGAGGATCCCTTGAGGCCAGGAGTTTGAGACCAGCCTGGGCAATATAGTGAGACCATATCTTTACAAAAAAATTTAAAAGTAGCTGAGTGTGGTGATACATGCCAGTAGTCCCAGTGACCTGGGAGGCTGATGAGGGAGAATTGTTTGATTCCAAGAGTTTAAGGTTACAGTGAGCTAAGATCACAACATTATACTCCAGCCTTGGCCACAGAGCCAGACCCTGTCTCAAAACACAAAAACAAAAACAAAAAAGCCGGGCATGATGGCTCATGCCTGTAACCCAGCACTTTGGGAGGCTGAGGTGGGTGGATCACCTGAGGTCAGGAGTTTGAGACCAGCCTGGCCAATGTGACAAAACCCATCTCTACTAAAACTACAAAAATCAGCTGGGCATGGTGGTATGCACCTGTAATCCCAGCTATTCGACAGGCTGAGGCAGAAGAACTGCTTGAACCAGGGAGGCTGAGGTTGCAGTGAGCTGAGATCATGCCACTGTATTCTATCCTGAGCGACAGAGCAAGACTCCATCTCAAAAAAAATAAAATATAAATATATTATTATTTTTTTTTTTTTTTTTGTTGTTGTTTTTTGTGTTGTTTGGGTGTATATTATAAATCTCAACTCTATACTCAAATCATCAAAAAAAAAAAAAAAAATAAAAAAAAAAAAAAAAAAAAAAAAAAAAAAAAAAAAAAAAAAGACTTCAGTGGAGGAATTTGCTGCAGATGTGGTAGAAATAGCAAAAGAACTAAAATTAGAAGTGGAGCCTGAAGATGTGACTGAATTGCTGCAATCTCATGATCAAACTTGAATGGACGAGGAATTGCTGCTTACGGATGAGCAAAGAAAACGGTTTCTTCCAGTGGAATCTACGCCTGGTAAAGATGCCGTGAATATTGTTA
The DNA here is from genome assembly GCA_963573385.1 of Cacajao melanocephalus. Classification (NCBI taxonomy): domain Eukaryota; kingdom Metazoa; phylum Chordata; class Mammalia; order Primates; family Pitheciidae; genus Cacajao; species Cacajao melanocephalus. The sequence continues at coordinate 99,976 of CAUYLG010050538.1, forward strand.
AAATGACAACAAGGGGTTTAGGATATGACATAAATGTAGTTGATAAGGCAGTAGCAGGGATTGAGAGGATTGGCTTCAATTTTGAAAGTTCTGCTGTGGGTAGAATACTATCAAACAGCATTGCATGCTACAGAGAAATCTTTTGTGAAAGGAAGAGGCAATTGGTGCAGCAAACCTTGTTGTTGTCTTTATTTATTTATTTATTGAGACAGAGTCTCACTCTGTCATCCAGGCTAGAGTGCAGTGGTGCAATTTCAGATCACCGCAGCCTCTGCCTCCTAGGTTCAAGCAATTCTCCTGCCTCTGCCTCCCGAGTAGCTGAGATTACAGGTGCCCACCACCACGTCCAGCTAATTGTTGTATTTTTACTAGAGATGGGGTTTCACCATGTTGGCCAGGCTGGTCTCAAACTCCTGACCTTAGGTGATCTGACCCCCTTGGCCTCCCAAAGTGAGATTACAGGCGTGAGCCACTGTGCCCAGTCAGTTGTCTTATTGTAAAAACTGCTGCCAGACCCGGTGGCTCACACCTTAATCCCAGCACTTTGGGAGGCTGAGGCAAGAGGATCACTTGAGCCCAGGAATTCAAGACCACCCTGGGCAATATAGGGAGACCCTGTCTCTACAAAAAGTTTAAAAATTAGCCAGGCACAGTGGCGTGTGCCTGTGGTTCACTACTCAGGAGGATGAGGTAGGAGGATTGCTTGAGCCCTGGAGGTCAAGCCTGCAGTAAGCTGTGATCACATTACTGCACTTTAGCCTGGGCAACAGTGAGACTGTCTCTCAAAAAAAAAAAATTCTGAAAATGTGGAAAAAGAGCCAAGTGAGATGGCTCACACCTGTAATCCTAGCACTTTGGGAGGCTGAGGCGGGGCGGATCCCCTGAGGTCAGGAGTTCGAGATCAGCCTGGCCAACAGGGAGAAACCCTGTCTCTACCAAAAACAAAAACAAACAAAAAACACTTAGCTGGGTGTGGTGGCACATGCCTATGATCCCAGCTCCTTGGGAGGCTGAGGCAGGAGAATCGCCTGAACCCAGGAGGTGGAGGTTGCAGCGAGCCAAGATTGTCCCACGGCACTCCAGCATGGGTGACAAAGCAAAACTCACACACAAAAAAAAAAAAATGGAAAAACAAAAAGGAAAATGATCTATCTTAGAATCAATGAAGTTTTCTGAATGTCTGCTCTGTGTCCCACCAGGGTGAGAATACAGCAATGATGGGGACAGCTCTGCCCCATAAGGAGGAGGTTGATGCAAAGTATACTTGATACCTCCAAGGGCCCCTTGGTTGATGTTGGGGACCCAGTGGTGACTGAGACAGCACCAACCCTGTGGACTCTGAGTCTTATAGGGAACACACCTCCATCCTCAGGCAGTGATGATCCACAGTGGTTACGATGGGTTTGAAGCTGCCCAGAGAGGTGTGGGAGCCATGGGCGTGCCTGACCCAGCCTGCGGGTGGGGGTGGAGTTGGTGGAGGATTTTTGGAGAAAGTTTATTCATTCAACACATGCTTTCTGGACAACTACTGTGAGCCAGGCCCTGGCTGGTTGAGGCTAGAGACATAGCAGGGACAAAGACAGTCCCTGAACCGTCCCTTGTAACCTCCCCGTCCTCTGCCTTTCTTCTTCCAACCATTTCTCCTGCCCACTCCCAATCTTCCTGCCCTCCCTGCCCTTTCTTCTTCTTCTTTTTTTTTTCTTTTGGAGACAACTCTTGCTCTGTCGCCAAGCTGAATGAAGTGCAGTGCACTCTCGGCTCACTGCAACCTCTGCCTCCCTGCTTCAAGTGATTCTCCTGTCTCAGCCTCCCAAGTAGCTGGGACTACAGGCACCTACCACCATGCCCAGCTAATTTTTGTATTTTTAGTAGAGACGGAGTTTCACCATGTTGGCCAGGATGGTCTGGATCTCTTGACCTCGTTATCTGCTTGCCTCGGCCTCCCAAAGTGCTGGGATTAAAGGCATGAGCCAACACGCCTGGCCCCTCCCTGCCCTTTCTCTCTGTGTCTCCTAGAAATTCTAAAACACTTCCCTAGGAATATCTACACATCATGGCTTCCACCTTCTCTCCATTCTCCACAACCTGGGTAAACCTGAAGTTAGTCCTCAGGGATTCGCTCATTCATTCATTTAAATATTGGCTGCCTTGTAGGTGCTAGGCACAGTTTTAGGTACTGATACAGTAATAAGACACAGAAGGCCCTTGCACTCGTGGAGCTTATATTTTTTTGAAATATATAGATAATAAACAAAAGTAATTAAGATAGTGTCAAGCAGTGATAAGAAAAAAAGAAGAGGCTGGGCGTGGTGGCTCACGCCTGTAATCCAAGCACTTTGGAGGCCAAGGTGGGCGGATCACCTGAGATCAGGAGTTCAAGACCAGCCTGACCAACATGGTGAAATCCGGTCTTTAAAAAATAAAAAAAAGAAAAAAGAAGAAAAGGGGCCAGGCATGATGGCTTATGCCTGTAATCCCAGTACTTTGAGAGGCCAAGGTGGCTGGATCACTTGAAGTCAAGAGTTTGAGACCAGCCTGGCCAACATGGGAAAACCCCATCTCTACTATCACTACAAAAAATGAAAAAAAGAATAGCCAGGTGTAGTGGCGGGCACCTGTAGTCCCAGCTGCTCGGGAGGCTAAGCCACAAGAATTGCTTGAACACAGGAGGCAGAGGTTGCAGTGAACCGAGATTGTGCCACTGCACTCCAGCCTGGTTGTTAGAGGGAGACTCTGCCTCAAAAACAAACAAACAAAAAACAAACAAAAAATGGTCCTTGCTCTCATGGAGCTTATAAACAAAAGTAATTAAGATAATATCAAGTAATGATAAGCGAAACAAGAAAAAGAAAGCGAGAGGATAGAGAAGAGGACAGGGTAGACTGCCACTAGTGATTTTCCCATCCCTGTGGGCATGTGCCGCTCTTTCCAGCAAGAGGAAGAGCCTCTTTCCCCTTCCCTTAAATTTGGGCCAGTCTTGTGACTTTCTTTGTCACAAGAAGTGACATTCTGGGACTCCCAAGCCCAGGCCTTAACAGGTGGGAGCTCCTGTTTTCTCCTTTCTCCTGAGCTACCACAAAAAGAGATCCTGCTTTTCCTGCTACCCTGCTGGAGAGACCTCATGTAGAGACTGCAGCCACATGGAGATGAGCTTGAAGCCATCCAGGATGCGTCAGCCACAGCTGAGCTCCATCTGAATGCAAGCACAAGAGTAACCCTAGCCGAGACCACATGGGGGCAGAAGAACCATACAGCTGAGCCCAGCCAACCCACAGGTTTTCCAGAAACAAGCCGGGAGTGAGAGAGGACCGTTCTGCATTCAGTGAGTCAATTTGGTCAAAACTAGGGACAATGAGGAACTGGCCTTGTGTGCAAAATTTAAAGGGGTCCCAAAAACTCAGTCATTGAGATAAATTATATTTTAAGGCAATTTTAATGTAATACTTTAATCAAAATTAATGCCAAAAAATCCTTTTTTTTTTTTTTAAGACAGTCTTGCTCTGTCACCCAGCCTGGAGTGTGATCTGGGCTTACTGCAATCTCCGCCTCCCAGGTTCAAGCGATTCTCATGCCTCAGATACCTGAGTAGCTGGGATTACAGGCGCCTGTCATCAGCCTGGCTAATTTTTGTATTTTTAGTAGAGACGAGGTTTCACCATATTGTCCAGGCTGGTCTCAAACTCTTGACCTCAAGTGATCTGCCCTCCACGGCCTCACAAAGTGCTGAGCTTACTGGCGAGAGTCACCATGCCTGGCCCCATGATATTTTCATGAAAAATCAATATCAAAATTCTAAATAAAGACCAATGCCATGCCAAGCCCTAAATATACACCCCAGCTTTGATGGAAAAATAACTAATCAATATTTTCAAAATCTACATCTTGGCTGATTTCATTTTCAATTGAGAGAATCTCCATGCTTGACAATTTCTCTTAACCAAATGATTATGTTCAATAATTTTTAATTAACTTAAGCTGAAATAAAATCATAATACATTTTATATTATTATAATTAAAATATTTTAACTTGAAATAGTATGAGTTTTAATACACCCACTCAATAATTTCTCAATATTATTTTGACTAATGTTCTGGAACAAATTCGCCGTTAAAAAATACATGAGGGCCACACATGGTGGCCCATGCCTGTAATCCCAGCACTTTGGGAGGCCAAGGAGGGCAGATCACCTGAGGTTAGGCGTTCGAGACCAGCCTGGCCAACATGGCAAAACCCTGTCTCTACTAAAAACACAAAAATTAGCTGGGTGCGGTGGCACGCACCTGTAGTTCCAGCTACTTGGGAGGCTGAGGCAGGAGAATCGCTTGAACCCAAGAGGCAGAGGTTGCAATGAGCTGAGATCATGCCATTGTACTCCAGCCAGGGTGACAGAGAGAAAGACTCTGTCTCAAAACAAACAAAACTACATGAAGGCCAGGTGCGGTGGCTCACACCTGTAATCTCAGCACTTTGGGAGGCTGAGGTGGTCGGATTGCTTTAGCGCAGGAGTTCGAGACCAGCACGGGCAACGTGGCAAAACCTGGTCTCTACAAAAATTAGCTGAGCTTGGTGGCAGGCACCTATGGCTCCAGCTACTTTGGAGGCTGTGCTAGGAGGATGGCTTGAGCCCAGGAGGCCGAGGTTGCATTGAGCGGACATCAAGCCACTGCACTCCAGCTTGGGCAACAGAGCCAGACCCTGTCTCAAAACAAACAAACCATGAAACCATGACAGAGGGGCATGGGTAAACAACACCTTTTGTATCAGGCCCTGGGAAGTAGAAAAGTTCCTCTTTAAAGTTTCCTTTCTTGTTAAGGAACAAATTTGCTAATAACTCTTTGTTAAGCCCTATCCTATGTAGCTGTGAGACATGCCATGCGTAAGAGGCACACAGTACATTCTATATCCTTGTACTTTAATCAAGGTATCTGTGCTGGACATGCTCACAGGCATGTCCCAGCAATCCATCGCTTTCACTTGTTTAGAAAAGTTTTAAGTAGTTAGCCAATCGGGTTTTAGTTTAGATTGTGAGGTCTGGCTCCAGCCAGACCGATCTACTGAGATCAGACACAGCGGTGAGGACCACCCCAAATATGTAAGGAATAAATAAATCTGCTTTTTTTTTTTTTTTTTTTTCCAGGGAAGGGAACCATATGTCTGCTTTTTCAAGTTTACAAGGGTTTGTTTTACTCTTGTGGCAAGATGGCTAGTGAAAGTACCCTTCTTGCAGTTCAGGAAGAAGAAAGTAAAAATTGCTTACTGAGAAATCCTTTGTCTCAGTGCTGATTTTTCTTTGTGGCACCAAGCATCTGTTTCCAACAGGCCCCATGTGGCTCAGCACAGCACTGGTCAGAACCCCAGGTTGTGGCCTTGGAAGGTTCAGAGAGAAAGGACAGTGGGGAGAGGCAGAGGGATGGAGAGAAACAGGGGTTCTCCATGCAGGAGGGCCCCGGATGAAACACTTGAGGCAAATCTGACAGCACTTATTAATGAATTAAATGCACACACTTCCTTCAATTAAGCCACCCCTGCTCCTAAGGATCTATCCCACAGACCTTTTCATGACTGAAGCAATTTCACTGACTGTTCCCTGGAGTCTGCAGGGAGGAAAGGATGTCTAGGGGGCCCCCTCCGGGTGGACATGGCACCTGGGAGGTGGGGCACTACCGGGGAGGGGAGGGCCACTTCCTATGAAGGAGTCTGTGGGGGAGAGAAGAAAAAGGTGAGGAGAGAGCCAAGCAGAAAAGAAGAAGAAAAAATTTCCCTTAAAAAATTTAAAGTGGCCAGGCATTGTGGCTCAAACTGACAATTGTAATCCCAGCACCTTGGAAGTTTGAGGCAGGAAAATCGCTTGAGCTCAGGAGTTTGAGAATAGCCTGGGCAACATAAGGGGATAAGAAAAGAAGAAAGAGAGAAAGAGAGAAGGAAGGAAGAGGGGGGAGAGAGAGAGAGAGAGAAAGAAAGAAAGAAAGAAAGAAAGAAAGAAAGAAAGAAAGAAAGAAAGAAAGAAAAGAAAGAAAGAAAAAGAGGAGAAGGGGAGGGGAGGAAAAGGAGTAGGAAAGGAGAAGGAAAGGAAGGAAGGAGGGAAGGAAGGAAGGAAGGAAGGAAGGAAGAGTGAGCTGGGCATGGTGGCACTGTCTGTGGTCCCAGCTACTCAGGAGGCTGAGGCAGGAGGATCACCTGAGCCCAGGTAGTCGAGGCTGCAGTGAGCTATTGATGGTACCATTGCCCTCCAGCCTGAGCAACAGAGTGAGACCTTGTCTGAAAAAAAATTAAGAGCCTGGCTGTAGGTGATAACATTAGAAATACCATGTTCAGGACAGAGGTGGTCTCAGGTGAGGGGAGAGGAAGGAGATGTGGCCAGGGAGGGCTGCAGCCACCGGGTATTTATTTCAAATGTTTTGATGTTTGTGTGTCTTTCAGCTGAGTGCCAAGAGACTCTACTTACTCTTTGTTATTGTTAGTTTTAAATAATTTATAGTAAAATTGGAAAACTTGAATAACATGCCTCCATGTATGTCCCTATGTACATTATTAGCAATGTACAATAACGTCAAATTCTTCACCCAGGTTAGCCCTACCCCATCCCCAAAGTGCCTTTTACCCCTGCAGATTCCAGGGCCATTAAATGACTGTTTTCCACAAACGTTTCCTGAGCAGCTGCCATGGGCTCTAGACTCTCAGCCAGGACGGGTCATATCCGGGACCCATCCCCCGGGACCTCCCGTCTGGCAGAGATGTTGCCTTCCTTCCTCACCACCCCCCAGGTTCCTCCACACCCATACCTTGGGGCAGGCACCCTCCAGATGGGAGGCCGAGTTGGGTGACAGACAGAAACGGGACGCATGACCCAGAGGGCACTTCCCTCCCCAATAATGACAGCAAGGGCCACCGTTTACCTGCATTAAACTCTTTATTCCAGGCGCTGTTCTGTGTTCTGTGTACATGCAGACTCTCAACCCACCTGTCCACTCCATGAGTAGGGACCATTTTTGCCCCGTTTCACAAATCGGAAAGCTGAGGTCAAAGGACTCATCCGAGGGTGCTAGTCACTGAACTAGTGACTGGGCTTGGTGGCTCACGCCTGTAATCCCAGCATTTTGAGAGGTTGAGGTAGGTGCATTGCCGGAGCTCAGGAGCTGGAAACCAGCCTGGGCAACATGGCTCAACTCCGTCTCTACTAATATACAAAAATTAGCTGAGCATGGTGGCACGCCTGTAATCCAAGCTACTGGGGAGGCTGAGGGAAGAGAATCGCTTGAACCCAGGAGGTGGAGGCTGCCGTAAGCTGGGTTCATGCCACTTTGCTCCAGCCTAAACGACAGATCAAGACTGTTTCCAAAGGTTAAAAAAATAAAATAAAATCGACTAGTAACTGGCAAAGCTGACTTGTGAACTCAGATTGGAACCTGAGTACATCCTCTGAACCACTATGCTGAGCTCTGTGGATGTGTCTCTTGTATGAATATTGAACTAGTCACTTTTTTTTTGAGACAGGGTCTCAATCTGTGGCCCAGGCTGGAATACAGTGATGAGATCACAGCTCACAGGAGCCTCAACCTCCCAGGCTCAAGTGATTCTCCCACCTCAGCCTCCTGAGTAGCTGGGACCACTGGCACGCACCTCACACCCAGGATAATTTTAAATTTTTTTGTTAAGACAGGTGAACTAGCCACTTTTGATATGAGCTTCCTACCAAGGATTTAGAAGAATGTCACAGATCCATGGGTGAGGGGAGATCTCTTCTGAAGGATTAGGATTTCTAGGTCTTCTGCAAACAGGTAGGGATGGGTGCAGTTTTGCGAGGCTCTCAGCATGCTTTATTTTATTCCATCCTCCCTCCCAGAAAGGATGCGTCCTACAAGAGTCAGAAGCATGGGTGCTGATGCTCACAGAAGTATTTGTGGGTGAAATTTAATGTCTGGGATTTGCTTTAAATGTCTCGGCACAGGCTGAGCGTGGTGGCTCATGCCTGTAATCCTAGCACTTTGGGAGGCCGAGGTGGGTGGATCACCTGAGGTCAGGCGTTCAAGACCAGCCTGGCCATCATGGTGAAACCCCATCTTTTTTTAAAAAAATAAAAATAAAAAATAAATGTCTCAGCACAAAAAGGAATGGAGAGGGGAGGAACTATAGGAAGGAAAGAAGGGAGAAAGGAAGAAATAAATGAGGAGAGGAGGGACAAAGACAAGGAGGAGGAAAGAAGGACAAAAGGAAGAAGGGAGAGAGAAAGAGCAAAGGAGGGAGGGTAAAAGCAAAGGAAAGGCAAGGAACGGTGGCTCATGCCTGTAATCCCAGCACTTTGAGAGGCCAAGGTGGGTGGGTCACTTGAGTTAAGGCGTTTGAGACCATCCTGCCCAACATGGTGAAACCCCGTCTCTACTAAAAATACAAAAATTAGCTGGGCACAGTGGTGCATGCCTGTAATCCCAGCTACTCAGGAGGCTGAGGCAGGAGTATTGCTGGAACCTGGGTGGCGGAGGTTGCAGTGAGCCAAGATCACGCCACTGCACTCCAGCCTGGTGACAGAGCGAGACTCCATCTCAAAAAAAGAAAAAAAGAAAAAGCAAAGGAGAGAGGAGGGAGGAGGGAGGAAGAGGGGAAGGTGTAGGAAAGGAGGAGAAAGGGAAGAGGGGAAGGAAGGGAGAGATAATTTGGCAAAATGTGGATAATTTTGGACACTGGGAGATTGATACCTGAAGCGTCATTTAATGACTGTTTCCGCCTGCAAACATTTCCTGAGCGCCGGCCATGGGCTCTGGGCTCAGTCACTTTCTGGTCCCATCATAGATCGGGGGGTCAGCCTATCATAGATATTATACTATTTTCTATACTTTTGTGTGTATGTGGACATTTTCTTCATGTTTAAGGGTAGCTTCTCTTTCTGATTGATCTTTATCGATCTATTTCTTTTTCCTTTTCTCTTTTTCAAACTCCATATGTTTTTCATGTCCCCTCTTTTAAACCCATTTTTTTTTTATTTCCCCCTTCTCAAACCCTGTATTTGTCCAGACTCTGGGGCAGCCATGACCCACAGGAGAGACCGGAACATTTCTGAACCCCAGGGACTGGATCTGGGTTGGGTGAAGTCAATCAGGGTGAGTCTGTCACCCTGCCAGGGATTCACTGGCTCAGTACTGGCCAGGGAGATATGAGGGAAAGTCTGCTAGGGGATGGGGCTTCTGGAAAGATGAGGATGGGAGGTCTCCCCTTCTGGCTTTGGATATGGTTGTACGAGGGCATGATGCTGCAGCTATGGCCATCATCATGGAAACATGCAGAGGATGGCAGAGGAGAAAGAGAGTTTCTCAGTGTTTCCTTTGAATAGCTGAATTAATGATCCCTGGATACCTGCTACCCTACCTCCTTTTGTACAATATTAACTTCTTTCTTTCTCCTCCCTCCCTCCCTCCCTTCCTTCCTTCCTTGCTTCCTTCCTTCCTTCTCCCTCCATCTCTCTCTCTCTCTTTCTTTCTTTCTTTCTTGCTTTTCCTCCCTCCTTCCTTCTTTCCTTCCCTTTCCCTTTTTTTTTTCTTTGAGACAGGGTCTCACTCTGTAGCCCAGGCAGGAGTACAGTGACGCAATCATAGCTCACTACAGCCTTAAACTTCTGGCCTCAAGTGATCCCCCTGCCTCACCCTCCCAGGTAGCTGGGACTGCAGGTATGCCTGTAATCCACCACCATGCTAGGCTAATTTTTCAATGTTTTGTAGAGATGGGATCTTGCTGTGTTGCCCAGGCTGGCCGTGAACTCCTGGTCTCAAGCGATCCTCCAGCCTCAGCCTCCCGAAAACCACACTGTGATTACAGGTGTGAATCATTGCGTCTGGCCCACATTAACTCTTTCTTGCTGCATCTGCCTCGGAGCCTTTGCCTTTGCAGTTCCCTCCACCTGGAATGCCCCCCTCTCCCACCCCAGACACCTGCATGGCCTCCTTCCTTGCCTCACTTAGGTCTTTACTCAAATGTCACCTAACGGCGGCTCTCGCTCACCATGTATGAGATCACACCTCTCTGGTAGCACTCCCCATTCTCCTTCCCTGCACGCTTTCCTTCCTAGTACTCACTTATATGTACGTGTGATATGTGATATTTATTTATTTTGTGTCTTCTCCACAAAAACACAACTTCCGTGAGAGCAGAGAATTTTGTCTGTATCCCCAGTGTCTTTCAAAAGAATGCATACATGTGACTGATAAAGATATGTTAGCTGAATGATGAATGAATTATTTCTGTTCTTTTGGTTGGGCTTTCTGTTACTTTCAGTTTTTGTTTTTGAAACAGAGTCCTTGCTCTGTCGCCCAGGCTGGAGTGCAGCAGCGCCATCTCAGCTCACTGGAACCTCCGCCTCCCATGTTCAAGTGATTCTCCTGCCTCCACCTCCCGAGTAACTGGGACCACAGGTATCCACCATACCTGGCTAATTTTTTGTATTTTTAGTGGAGACTGGAGTGCGGGGGAGGTTTCACCCTGTTGACCAGGCTTGTCTCGAACTCCTGACCTCAAGTAATCCACCCACCTTGGCCTCCCAAATTGCTGGGGTTATAGGCGTCAGCCACTGTGATCAGCCACTTTCAGCAGGAAGTAAATGGTTCCTGGCATTCTGCCTATCATGGGCTCCCCAGTTTCACCTCTCCGCTCAGTCCTCCGAGTTCAGTTCCAGATATAGCATTTGATCCTATGCCCACCCTGGCTCCCAGACACTGTTGTCAGTACATCCCCTCCAAGTTCACCAGTTGCAGAGGCTTGACCTCCGCTAGCCTCAGAGGAGAGAGGACCACATCAGGGCCCTCTTTGAGGCTAAAACTTCAGAAAAAGGAAATGCAAACCACTTGGCATTGTGAGATGTGATTTATTATGATCTGGTTGCAGCTGGGAGACTGGGCCCACACACAAGAGGGGCTCCTCACCCCACCAAGCCCCCACCCCATCCTGGCCCACCATGGAGGTGGCAGAGGCTGCTCTGAAAACCCTGGAAGCAGGTGTATTGGATCCTCAAGCCCCATCTTGGCTGCCCAGGATTTTGCTAGACCCCAAAAAGGGAGACAGAAAGAGGAGGAGTTGCTTGTCAACGTGTGGGAGAAGAGACGGGTCCCTGGTTTCCGGGAGCAGCCTGATGTTGGGAACCCCCTAGTTTGAAGAAGGAGGTTTAGTCTTGGAGGCCCCCTGATCTAAAGGAAAGAATGTAGCTATGGGGGTGTCTCTAAACTGAGGAAGAAGAACAGCCCTCTTCTGAGGGAGCAGGTTTGATCTTGGGGAATGTGCTAATCTGAGAGGGGAGGTACAGCCCCTTGGTTGAGCAGAGCCCTGATCTCAACAGGAGGTGAGTGGCCTTAGTCTGAGGCGGAAAGATGCACCCTAGGCTGCTGGAGGCATGGCCTTTAGGGCCCTGGTGTGAGGAAAGAGGACTTAGCCTTTGGGAAGCCCTGAGTCTGGAGCAGAAGGTCTGGCCTTTGGGAAGCGCTAGTCTGAGGGAGGAAGCTCACCCCTGCTTCCTGAGCTTCTCATTAGAAGCTTCCAAGTCCCCACACTGCCCTAGCAGAGGCGCGCTAGGGCACCGTCTGGCGACATGCGAAACAAGCAGGTGGAGGGAGCCTCCCGGGCGGCAGGGATTCCTTAAGACAGCGTCGCGGTCGCCAGGGCCACCGCCAGCACCGGCAGGGCGAGGCGGAGGCCAGGCGCGGCGCCCGAGCGGCAGTGGGACCCTAGGACGGCGCGGCGGCCCAGGCTGCAGTGGCTGGACAGCCGGTGTCCCAGGAGCGCCGGGAGCCCTTGGGTCCAGTCCAGGTCGCTGCACAGGTTTCGGGAGCCGCAGCCGCGCACGCTCAGGTTCTGGCCGCCTGCAGAGACGGGGTGCGAGGAGGGGACGTGGGGACGCGCGCAGGCAGAGGGCCACCCCCGCGCACCCGAGCGCACACGCCCGCGCCTTGCACGCGCACAGCGCCCGCTAGCCCCTCGAGTCCATGTCCTTCGTGAAAGCTCATCAGGAACGTTCTGGTCCTTGAGCTAGGGGCTGGTCACGTGGTCACGGCTCGCTCTCTCTCATTGTCATTCTTTCTACCTTACACATGTTACAGGTCTGTTTTCCCTCGTGTTCGACGTTTCGTTTTTTTTTTTTTTTTTTTTTTTTGGAGACGGAGTCTTGCTCTGTCACCCTGGCTGAAGTGCAATGGCGCTATGTCAGCTCACTGCAACCTCTGCCTTCCGGGTTCAAGCGATTCTTCTGCCTCAGCCACCCAAGTAGCTGTGATTACAGGCGCAGGCCGCCACGCCCGCTAATTTTTGTATTTTTAGTAGAGACGGGGTTTCACCATGTTGGTCAGGCTGGTCTGGAACTCTTGACCTCGTGATCTGCCCGCCTCGGCTTTCCCAAAGTGCTGGGATTACAGGCATGAACCACTGCGCCAGCCTGTTTCCTTTTAATTTTTTTTTTTTTTTTTAATGAGACAAGGTCTCACTCTGTCATCCAGGCTGGAGTGCAGTAGCACAATCACAGCTCACTGCAGCTTCAACCTCCCAGTCTTAGGTGATCCTCCCACCCCAGCCTCCAGAGTAGCTGGGACTACAGACTGCACCACCAGGCCCAGCTAATTATTTTTAAAATTTCTTGTAGAGATGGGGTCTGCCTCTGTTGACTAGTCTTGTCTGGAGCTCCCGGGTTCAAGCGATCCTCCCACCTTGGCCTCCTAGAGTGTTGGTATTACAGGTGTCAGCGACTACACCTGGCCCAAAAGCTTTTAAATTACACGTGTCTTACATTATATTTCTTTCAGATAGCACTGATCTAGTTTAGTAGATAATCAATTCTCACAACAGTCTTAGGACTTAGCAAATGTTGTTGTTATTCCCCCACATTTTTTTTTTTTGAGAGGGAGTCTCACTCTGTTGCCCAGGCTGGAGTGCAGTGATCGCCTTGGCCTCCCAAAGTATGAGGATTACAGGCATGAGTCACTGTGCCCGGCCATCACCCACTTTTTAAAGAACTTTCTGTGCCTCAACTTCCCATTTTACAGATGGAGAAATTGAGGCACAGAAAGGCAAAGTCACCTGGCCAAGGTCACCCAGCTCATACATGGTGGATCCAGGATTTGAACCCAGGCAGTCTGGCCCTAGAGTCCTGTTCTTAAGCCCTTTACTCCGTCACCTCCCTCATGAGGTCACTTTGTCCTCACAATGCCCTTCAAGGTGTGCGTCTACCATCCCCAATTACCAGAAGAGAAAACACGAGGCCCAAAGAGATAAAATTACTTACCTCAAGCCACACAGAGTAAAGGATGGAGAGGAGACTCCAAACTCAAGCACACCAGCATCCAAACCCAGCATGCTCGGGCTCACTCGTGCACACACATATGTGCACACACACACAGGTGCTGTCCCCATTACCTTCTTCTTCAGATGTCAGGTCCAGCTGGACACACTCAGTTTCCCCACTGGGACACTGCATGTAGAAGGAGGAATTGCAGGGCTTCGAGTAGCTTCCAGGGCACGTAGGACACAAGAACTTGCTAAGGGTGTATGAGGCCGCATGAGCTACTGTGTAGGAGAGGATGAAGGTCAGCATCTCAGGACCTCCTGGGGCCCTCAGTGCATTCCTAGGCTCTACCACATTGTCATGACCTTAATATTGTCAAGACCTTGATATTGTTGTTTATATTGTCATGACCTTGATATTGTCATGACCTTGATGGGATTTCCTCCCATAGCTGGGGTCAGGGTGCCTGAGGGCAGCCTGGTTGTGGAATGGGGGTTGAGTGATGTTCCCTCCTGCATTCCTTCCTCAACTCTGCCCCCAGAGTCACCCGTCACCTCCTTGACCACCCATCTGACTGCTTTCTGGTAGCAGCATACCGAGAGGGGTGGGCTCCTGGCAGTTGCCTTGGCAGCAGGTGGTATTGACCCAGAAGCTAAAGCCAATGCCGAAGGTCAGGGAATAGATGGAGTTGCCAAATTTGCAGTCCTTGGAGGTCACACAGGAACCGTTTCTCCAGGAGACAGAGTTACCATCCACCAAGTCTGGAGAGAGATGAAGGCTAGGCTAGTGAGGAAAGGCAATCACAACCCACCACCCAACCAAACCCCCCAAATCTCTCTAGGTATTGCCCTGATGGCATTCACTCTGCCTGAGATCTCCCCATAATCTATCCAAAGCTGGTCATTGTTCATTAAGACACATTAAGTTCAGGCTGGTGGCAATGGCTCATACCTATAATCCCAGCACTTTGGGACAGAAGGATTGCTTGAGCCCAGGAGTTCAAGACCAGCCTGGGCAACATAGTAGGACCCTGTCTCTACAAAAAATAAAATAAAATTAGCCAAGCATAGTGGTGCACATTTGTAGTCCCAGCTACTTGAGAGGCTGAGGTGGGAGGGTTGCTTGAGCCCAGGAGGGTCGAGACTGCAGTGATCCAAGATTGTGCCACTGTACTCCAGCCTGGGTGACAGAGTGAGACCTTATCTCAAAATAACAACAAGTCACATAGTTCAGAAAGCCTTCTGTGATCCCCTGCCTTCTCTCCTTCGGGTTCCAATTAATACGGTGGCTTTGTACCTGTGAGGTCTCCCCATCCTGTCTATGAATACCTTGTGGGCTTAGTAAGAAACTTCTCTAAGATCCCAGAAATGTCCAGAACTGGAGCCTGGAATAGTGTCTTTACTATGCCTCTTTATGCTGTAAAAAGACAGCAAAGAGCAGATTTCAAATTCAACTCCTCTTCCCATTTTAGAGTCCACTTTTTCTTTCTATGGGGGCAGAGTGACAGGAGGCTTAAGGGGGGCTGCCTGCTCAGAATGTTGTAGTAGACACCAAGATGGCCCTCATGCTCTTTTGCAACATGTCCTTGCCACTCCCTCATCAAGAGGTGGAATCGATTACCTCACCCCTTAAATCTGAGCTGACCTTGGGATTTGCTCGGACCATTAGACTATGGTAGAAGTGATGCTGTGACAGCTCTGGGTCTATCCCTTAGAAGACCTGGTTGTTCCCACTTCTTCCTTGTCAGAAGCCAGCCACCATACTGTAAGGAAGCTCAAGCTCGGGTACTGACTGGTAGAGCTCGGAGGAGAGAGGCCCTCCCCAGCTGTCTTGAACATTCCAGTTGCAGTCAAGCTCCACATAAGTGACCTCAGCCTTCACCACTTGGAGCAGAAGAACTGCCCAGCTGAGCCCAGTCAACTGCACAATTGTGAGAAATAACAAATGCTTGTCTAACCCAAGAAGCTTTTTTTAAATTGTGATTTTTTTTAAAAGCACACCATATAAAATATACCCTTTTAACCTTTTTTTTAAAAAAATAGAGATGGGGGTCTCACTATGTTGCCAAGGCTGGTCTTGAACCTCTGGCCTCAAGTGATTCTCCTGCCTTGGCCTCCCAAAGTGCTGGGATTACAGGCATAAACCATCATGTGTGGCTTTCTTAACAATTTTTAAGTGCACAATTCAGTAATGTTTACTGTATTCACATTGTTGAGTGTAAGAAATCTCTAGAACTCATTTTGCACAACTGAAACTCTGTACTCATAAACAACTCCCATTTCCCCCTCCCCCAGCCCCGGGCAACCACCATTCCACCTTCTGTTTCAATGATTTTGACTGCTCTAGATAACTCAGTGAAATCACACAGTATTTGTCTTTTTATGACTGGTTAAGCCACTAAGTTTTGGCCAGTTTATTATTCAGCAGTAACTTAAACAATTATGGCAGCAGATGTTAAACTCACACCCTTCACTGCACCCCAGCCTCTGCCCTGCACATCCAGGAAAAGGATACAATGGCTGGAGCTAGGCAGCAAAGTGGGAGAGTGAGGATAGGTCTCGCCATGCCCCAGGCCCCATTTCTGTTCCTATGGGCACTCACCTGTGATGCCCGCCGTCTGAAGGCAGTAGTTCTTATCCTCTGGGCAGGGGAGGGAGTCACAGTTGTGGAGGTCTGAGCAGGTGAAGCAGGTGGTGGCCTTAACTTTGGCGTGGGTCACAGTCGCATGAGGATCTGGGGACAGAGGAAGATGAACTGGATGGAAGACAACCAGTGTGCATGCACGTGCACGGAGCTGAGTTTCCGGGCACATGAGTATGTGCCCATGAGTGTGCAAAAGTGCCTGTCTGTGCACATTTCTGCAAGAATGCCATTTGTGTGTGCAAGTTTGCAGGCCTATATGTCTGTGTGCACATCTGGCTGTGCCTTCCTGTGTTGAATTGTCTGCGTTTCTGAAACTGTCTGCAGGAGGGCAGGGGTGTGTGTGTGCATAGCTCTGCAGGACACTGTAGTAGGTGTTTACTTGCATGTCTGCATGAACAGAGGTGTGTGTTTGTATGTATGTGTATAAGACAGTTTTTTTTTTTTTTGAGACAGAGTTTTGCTCTTGTTGCCCAGGTTGGAGTGTGATGATGTGATCTCGGCTCACTGCAACCTCCACCTCCCAGGTTCAAGTGATTCTCCTGCCTCAGCCTCCTGAATAGCTGGGATCACAGGCATGTGCCATCCCGCTCAGCTAACTTTGTATTTTTAGTAGAGACAGGGTTTCTCCATGTTGATCAGGCTGGTCTCGAACTCCCAACCTCAGGTGATCCGCCTGCTTGACCTCCCAAAGTGCTGGGATTACAGGCGTGAGCCACCGCACCTGGCCTACAAGGCTGGTTTTATGGGTATGTGTGTGTTTCTGTGGCTGAGTGTGTCTGTGTTTCCATCAAGGTGTAGGGGTACTTGTCTATATATGTTGGCATACAGATGTGAATGTTCATGAATGTTGGTAATGTATTTCAGCTTGGATGTGTATATTTTGTGCTTTTGTATGTTTGTAGGTGTTCATGCCTGTCTCTTTCCCATGTCATGTATATGAAAGCTTGTGTGTCCATGCAGAGATATGTTCTGTGTCTGTGTCCACAGTAATCGTGTACAAAAATTCCGTTTCCCACATTTCTGTTTTTAGTCATCCTATTTGGCCCTTTTCCTTTCCATATTGTAAATTTTGAGCTCCCAAGTCAGCCTTTATTTCTTCATTGTGATAACTAATTAAATCCACTGCTCAGGGCTGGGTGCAGTGGCTCATGCCTATAATCCCAGCACTTTGGGGGGCGGAGGCAGGCTGATCACCTGAGATCAGGAGTTTGAGACCAGCCTGGCCAACGTGGCGAAACCCCATCTCGACTAAAAATACAAAAATTAGCCAGGTGTGGTGGCAGGTGCCTGTAATCCCAGCTACTCAGAAGGCTGAGGCAGGGAGAATTGCTTAAACCTGGGAGGTGGAGGTTGCAGTGAGCCGAGATCACGCCATTGCACTCCAGCCTGGGTGACAGAGTAAGACTCTTAAAAAAAAAAAAAAAAAAAAAAGCCACTGCTCAATTTAGAAAAGGAAAACTCTTGGCAGGTGGAGATTTGAAGAGGCTAAGGTAAGAGTGTTTGGGTTTTGCCTGCAAATTCAGTGAACACACCCTCTTTTTCATCACAGAATGGTCCTTCTGCTTTGGCAACATAGGGAGGCCCTCGCCTCTAGAAAAATTTAAAATTCAGCTGGGTGTAGTGGTGTGCGCCTGTGGTGTCAGCTGCTCAGGAGGCTGAGGCAGGAGGATCGCTTGAGCTTGGAAGGTCAAGGTTGCAGAGAATCATGATAGTGCCACTGCACTCCAGCCTGGGTAACAGAGGGCGACTCTGTCTCTAAACACACACACACACACACACACACACACACACGGAGAGAGAGAGAGACAGAGAGAGAGAATGGTCCTTGCAGGTGTGGTTTGTAACAAAGGTGTCCTCTACATCTTTGGAGCTGAGGGAATGCAGCTCTATCCAGAGAAAATTGCCTTTCTCATCTCTAAAACGTCTGCATCTATCCCTCTGCTCAGTTGAATTGCTTAATTAGCTGTGGCCCCAGTAAATACCATTTCAATCAGCATATCACTTTTCCGGAAGACAAAACTTCTTGTGAATGTGCTTTGTTAAGCCAAAAGAAGACTATTGGCAAATCTGTCTTCTTTCACAAGCAAGGAAGTGAAGAAAAGAGAAAAAAAAGACTATCAGATTTGTTGTCTTTTCTAAGTTTCTTTTCTTTTTTTTTTTTTTTTTTTTTTGAGATGGGGTCCAGGCTGGAGTACAGTGATGCAATCTCAGCTCACTGCAACCTCCACCTCGCAGGCTCAAGCGATCCTCCTACCTCAGCCTCCCAAGTAGGTGGGACCACGGGCACACGCCGCCATGCCTGGCTTTGTGGTGGTGGTGGTGGTGTTGTTTTAACATGGGGTTTCACCATGATGACCAGGCTGGTCGTGAACTCCTGACCTCAGGTGATTCACCCACCTTGGCCTCCCAAAGCGCTAAGATTGCAGGCGTGAGCCACTGCGACCGGCCCATTGTTGTTGTTTTTTGTAGAGACGGTGTTTCGCCATGCTGCCCAGGCTCAGATCCATGTAAACAGAGTGTGAATCTTTAATCTCATTCACATAAAATGTTCACAGTATGTTCATGTTTAGAAAATTTGTGCGCCTCTGCAGATTTGTTTTGAGTGCTAGCATGTAAATATGGATGTTTATGGGTATGTGCCAATAGATGTTCTGCTTCTCACTGTGTCAGGTGGTGTGTGTTGGCGGGCTTGTAATTGTACTACTTGGGAGCATTATTGTAGGGAATGTGGACACCTTGGGAAGACACAGGTTTGAAAAGAGCATATGGGATCCAGGGAGGTAAGAAAGGTCGAGTTTTTAGGAAGGCGGGGTTCAAAGTACCTTTCTGTGTTGGAGGAGTCAGGTTGTTACATTCAGGATTAGCGGTGAGATGAAATCCAGAGTCTTCTGGACCCAAAGTGGCATTCTTGTGTAAGTTGCAGACCTCTGGTGTAGCACAGCCCTTCAGAATTTGGGGACCCCCTGCGGAAATGAGAGGAGACTGCAAGAAGAGGCTCAGAGTCCAAGCCTCCCACCTTGATGTCTGTCTTTCACTATCTGAAAGTTCCCATCTTACTAGTTCTATATGATTCAGTTTCAAATCTACCTGGTCAGTTTTTACAACCTCTTGTTGCCTGGTCACATTTGTGATTCTAAGTTTATTCCGTCAGACATATCACATACCGTTACGCTATGTTCTACAGCTGATAATTACAATAGCTGAGCTCCTCACAGGTCTGCATCTGTGATTTGTTTTTCTGCTATCACTCATGGTGGTTTGTTTCCTTGTTCCTTTCATGAACTGATTTCGAGCTCATACTTGGTTGATGTTCATCTGTGGGAATCCTGGGAGATTTTCCCTTGGAAAGGATTTGCTTTTGCTTCTACTGAGTACCAGGAGGTGCTACTGACCAAGGATCATTTTGGCATTTGTCCAAGGTCCCTGGCTTATGTGGGACCCTGGCTTATGTGGGAATGTAAACTCCAGAAGCATGCCGCCAGCCCAAGACCTGTTTACCCAAAGCAGGCTATTACCAGCATTTGCTCCCAGGCCACCGTGCTTTCCATGTTTTCTTACTGCTCTTGTTCTGATTTCTGTTTACATTTTTGTTTTACTTACACTTGGAAATTTTCTTAACTTGCTGCAACCCCAAAAAGTGTGAAAAAATATTTCTTTACAGGATCTTGTTCATCTGTAAACAGTGGCATGCCAAGCAGGAGTAGGGAGTGGGAGCAGTTCATCCTGGGAACAGGCTACGAGGGGTTTATTGTCTATAGGGAATTTTTTTTTTTTTTTTTTGAGACAGAGTCTCACTCTGTCACCCAGGCTGGAGTGCAGTGGCACAATATTGGCTCACTCCTACCTCAGCCTCCCAAGTGGCTGGGATTACAGACGTGTGCCACCCTACCCGGGTAATTTTTGTATTTTTAACAGAGATGGGGTTTCACCATATTGGCCAGGCTGGTCTTAAACTCCCTTCCTCAAGTGATCCACCCGCCTTGGTTTCCCAAAGTGCTGGGATTACAGGCATGAACCACCATGCCCAGCCTATAGAGAATTTTTTAAAATAATAAAATCAACTAAAAAAATCAGCTTGCAGCCAGGCATGGTTGCTCACACCTGTAATCCCAGCTACTGAGGGGGCTGAGGCAGGAGAATCGCTTGTACCAGGGAGGCAGAGGTTGCAGTGAGCCGAGATCATGCCACTGCACTCTAGCCTGAGTGACAGAGCAAGACTCCATCTCAAACAAAAACAAACAAACAAACAAAAACAGTTTGCTTTTTATTATCACCATGTAGTTCCAGCAATTCTAAACAATGTCAGTAATAAAATATTCCTCCCCACCATGATGGGCACTTCCTCTATTTCACTGTCTCTGTTCTCCACCTTCCCAGTATTCCACTGTTTGGAGCAGAAGACCTTTTAGAGGATCGAGTCCACCTCTCTGCCAAGAGCAGAAGCCCAGGCTACTGCTCTCGATCCCTTGGTTGGCTTCATAATTAGTCTATCCTCTGGCCACTGTGGTTATATTATGAATCTTTTGCTGAAAAAGCCTATCCTCCAGCTGTTTGCAAATCACAGTGGTGATTTAAAAATACCTCTGCAAATCTATGGCACATCACCTAGTGGAGTCCATGCCTCTCCATCTTGAAACCAGATGGAACTTGTGTGACCATTTCAATCAATAAAGCAGAATAGAAGTAACATTATGTGACTTCCAAGGCTAACCCATAAAGGTCAAGCAGCTGTAACTTTGTTTGCTGAATGAAATCATTAGCCACCATGTAAAGACCCTTGAGGTAGCCATGATGGGAGGAAGCTCAATCTAACCAATGTGGAGAGGCCACATGGAAAGGCCCTGAGCTTACATATATGCAAGAGATGCTCAGAAAGCCCCTGGCTGCTCATGGCTCTGCAGTTCCAGCTCTTACCACCCTCTGACTACAATGCATGAGACACCCAGAACTCTCCAGAGGAGCTCTTTCTGAATTTCCAACCCACAGAAACTGGAAGAGATCATTAAATGATTGTCATTTTAAGCCACTCACCTTGTAAGTGATTTTGTTTTCATTTCTTTTTTTTGAGATGGGATCTTGCTATGTAGTCCAGTTTGGTCTTGAACTCCTGGACTCAAGCAATCCTCCCATTTCAACCTCCCAAAATGCTGGGATTACAGGCATGAGCCACTGCTCCTGGTCTGTGGGTGATTTGTTAAATGGCAATAGATAACCAGGACACACATGCAAATGAAGCTCAAGCCTTATTTGCGCAGGTGGGAAGAGACCTGCCATGCAAACACGATGTCCTGTGAAGGGGCCCTTACCTCTACTCCAGGTCCCCTTGAGAGTGACACATGCAGTCTCTTTCCCAGTGCAGTTCATGACCGAAAGAGAGTCACACGGAGCTGACTTATCCCCGGAACAGTAGTGACATTCAACAGTGTTGGGCTTGGCCTTGGGCCCTGCCTCTGGTGGGAGTGGGTAAAGTCAGGATGGGGCGGGCCTGAGGAACACCCCCACACCCATCCTTCCTCACCAGGTCTCTGTTCTCCTGCCCTCCCTCTCTACTCCCACAATCCAGATCATTTTCCTCCAAAGTGATTCTGCACCTGGCCCCAGAAATAAGTTTTCAGGGGCTGCAAGGGGTGTTCGAGACCTGTTGCTGAGCACAATGGCTTTTGCCTGTAATCCCAGCACTTTGGGAGGCCAAGGTGAGAGGATTGCTTGAGGCCAGGAGTTCGAGACCAGCCTGGGCAACATGGCAAAACCCTGTCTCTACAAAACGAAAAAGAAACAAAAAACAAAAAAACCATTAGCCAGGCATGGTGGCACACGTCTGTAACTGCAGCTGCTCAGGAGGCTGAGGTGTGAGGATTGCTTGAGCCTGGGAGGCAAAGATTGCAGTGAGCCAAGATTGTACCACTGCACTCCAGCCTGGGCAACAGAGCAAGACTGTCTAAAAAAAAAAAATTAATGCAGTTATAATCATACCTGGCATTTTGTATACTGAATAGTATGCTCACCTCTGAACTTGAAACTGGGGGGTTTTACTTTGCTGAGAGACACAATTCAGGAGGAGGGAAATCCCACCTGTTTGAAAGTGATGGCTACCTCTCCCCATTGCTACCACTGCCAAGTACAAATTCCTTCTTGGAAGAAATAACCAAGCAACGAAAAGTGATCTTTATCACCACCCAGGGCCAGGTTTAGGGTGACACCAGGGACCCAAAATTTAAAGAGGCATGACTTCTCAGGATTGTGCAAGTAGAGGGTCATCCCCTAAAAGTGAGCACTTCCTTAAATTTTGCACCTTTGGGCTGGGCATCAGGGCTCATGCCTGTAATCCCAGCATTTTGGGAGGCCAAGGTGGGTGGATTGCTTGAGGCCAGGAGTTCGAGACCAGCTTGGTCAACATGGCAAAACCCTATATCTGCTAAAAATACAAAAAACTCAGCCTGGCATGGTAGCATGCGCCTGTAGTCCCAGCTACTCAGGTGGCTGAGGGAGGAGAATTGTTTGAATCTGGGAGGCAGAGGTTGCAGTGAGCCAAGATTGCACCACTGCACTCCAGCCTGGGTGACAGAGTGAAACCCTGTCAAAAAAATGTGTGTGTGTGCATCCTGGGCTCCTGGCTGGGCTCACTCTAAACCTGGGCCTGTCACCACCTGTGAGGTTTCTTGTTCTGCTTGACCAGACTTCAAGGCAGGGGGGGCCCTCTATTAAAAAGAAAAAATCTGGGCACAGTGGCTCATGCCTGTAATCCCAGCACTTTTGGAAGCTGAAGCAAGTGGATCCTGAGGTCAGGAATTTGAGACCAGCCTGGACAACATGGTGAAACCCTCTTTCTACTAAAAAATGCAAAAATTAGCCAGGTGCAGTGGTGGGCACCTGTAATCCCAGCTACTTGAGAGGTTGAGGCGGGAGAATTGTTTGAACCTGGGAGGAGGAGGTTGCAGTGAGCCGAGATCATGCCACTATACTCTAGCCTGGACCACAGGGCAAGACTCCTTCTCAAAAAAAAAAAAAAAAAAAAAAAAAAGCCAAAGAAAAGAAAATCGGAGGGGCACAGTGAAACATGCCGTTAAACCTACAACTTTGAGAGGCCTGGGTGGACAGGTCACTTAAGGTCAGGAGTTGGGGACTAGACTGGCCAACATGGCAAAACCCCATCTCTGACACAAGTACTGTGGCAAGGCCTGAAGGGTGGGACATGAAGTGAGGTCACTCCTCCCCAGGGTGAAAGAACATTGATGATGGCACCTCAGATCACCCCTGCAGCCATGCTTTGGTGGCTGGAATTGACCGCTATCCCCGCAAAGTGACAGCTGCCATGGGTAAGAATAAGATCGCCAAGAGGTCAAAGATCAAGTCTTTTGTGAAAGTTTATAACTATAATCACCTGATACCCACAAGGTACTCTGTGGATATCCCCTTGGACAAAACTGTCGCCAATAAGGATGTCTTCAGAGATCCTGCCCTTAAATGCAAGGCCCAGCGAGAGGCCAAGGTCAAGTTTGAGGAGAGATACAAGACAGGCAAGAACAAGTGGTTCTTCCAGAAGCTGCGGTTTTAGGTGCTTTGTTTTGGGCATTAAAAAACAAAAACAAAAAAAGATAAAAAAAAAAAAAAACCCGGTCTCTACAAAAATACAAAAATTAGGCAGTATGGTGGCATGTGCCTGTAATCCCAGCTACTTGTGAGGCTGAGGCAGGAGAATTGCTTGAACTGGGGAGGTGGAGTTTGCAATGAACCAAGATTGCGCCACTGCGCTCCAGCCTGGGCAACAGAGCGAGACTCTGTCTCAAAAAACAAAAACAAAAAAAACAAAAAAAACAAAAAAAAAAAACGAGAGAGAGAGAAAGAGAGAGAGAGAAAAGAGCTTGGCAGTCTCTTTAGCCTCCTAATATTCAGTAAGCATGGCAACAAAAGGAGTGCCTGCCACGTGCCAGACTAAGGGAGGAACACCCTCTAACACCTACTTCGCACATATTTTCCAGATGATAAACCGAGGGTCTTCTTCTTGCCCCGATCAGCCAAACAGAAAGCTGCGAGACAGGCAATCAAGGCCAGGTCCTGATGACACCCCACCCTGGTGTGTGAGCCCGAGGTCCCCCCAACAAACCTTGCTGGGAGCTGCTGCAGTTCTTTTCACAGCAGGCTGTGCTGACCGAGAGACTTTCATGGGGGCCGTAGGTCAGGGCATAGACACCTTCTTAGCATTCTCCAGGGGCCACGCATGAGCCCTGCTCAATGACTGTCCCATTTTCTAGGGATAGAGGTTGAGGAAGGGAGATTAGGGCTCCTGTTTTCCAAGCCCTGTGGGACCTCTGCCTGCTCTATGGCAATCCCCATGGCCAATCCAGGGCCTCTGCTGGTGTTCGGTTCCCCTCTGCCCTTCACCTCAGCATTACCAGGCTGAGCTATGAGGCAGGGCTGGCAATCTCCAGCCCCAGGGTGGCTGCTCCACGCCTCCCTTTCAACCACTGCCTTTGTCCATTCTCTCTGCCCAGCCCTCCATGTCCAGTCCCCAGCCCGGTCTCCAACCCAGCTGCATCTGGCTAAACGAGCAGGAGTGCTGGGCAGAAGGACAAGTTATTTCAGTGCATTGTCGCAGCAAAGAGCAGGCTGGACATGTCTTCGAGGTTCCTGCAAGGAAGAGAGCAGCGATCAGACCCTGTGGTTTGAGAAGCCGAAAGGACACACACACACACACACACACACACACACACACACACAATATTCGAGAATAGGACTAGTCAGGCATGGTGGCTCATGCCTGTAATCCCAGCTACTCAGGAAGCTGAAGATGACTTGAGTCCAAAAGTTTAGGTTGTAGTGAGTCAAGATTGCACCCAGCCTGGGCGACAGAGTGAGACCCTGTCTCAAAAAAAAAAAGAATAGGACTAAGGGCTGGGGTGCGAGGGCTGTTGGGAGAAGATCAGCAACCCTCCTTGTTGCTAGGCGAGGTGTACAAATGGCATTCCAAGTCGATGAAACAGCATAGGCAAAGGTTTGGAGAATCGCAGAATCTCTAAGTGGGAGTGGCTGGGTTTAGGGTTTCAATTCAAAATCACACAGTGAGGTCCTGGCTGGGATCCAAACCACTTAATTCCCAACTCAGGCAAAGGTGGCAGAATTAGAGCCAAAGGGGAGACAGGCGGGCAAGGTAAAAGAGTAACAGTAACTGCTCCTGGGTAATCCAGCAGAGCTCACCCTCAGACAGAGCCACTGCCAGGCTGGCACCGTTCTGAGCTCCTCAAATGTGTGGATTCAGTCAGTGCCTCAACAGCTTGGGCTCGGTGGCTCACGCCTGTAATCCCAGCACTTTGGGAGGCCAAGGCAGGTAGATCACAAGGGAGGAGGTCGAGACCATCTGGCTAACATGGTGAAACCCCGTGTCTATTAAAAATACAGAATATTAGCCGGGCATGGTGGCATGCATCTGTAGTCACAGCTACTTGGGAGGCTGAGGCAGGAAAATTGCTTGAACTCAGGATGTAGAAGTTGCAGTGAGCTGGGATCGCGCCACTGCACTCCAGCTGGGCGACAGCAGAATGAGACTCCATCTCAAAAAAATAAAAAGAAAGAAAACATTTAAAATGTCTCAACAACCCTCTGAGGCAAGGGCATTGTCACCACTTCATACACGGACAACATGAGGCACAGAGAAGTTACATGGTTTGTCTGGAGTCACACAGCTAAGAAGTGGCAGAGTTAGGATTTGAACCCAGGCAGCCTAGTTCCAGAACCAGATTCTTAGCCGCCCTGTTCTTCTACCTCTGCTAGACAATGAGCTCAGGTGGAAGGACCCAGGGCCCAGACTCTGAAGCCCGACTCCCACCACCCCATGGGACCTTGGGCCGACCCGCTTCCATTCTGATGGACCACAATGCACTCACCTGCTGGGGCGGCCAGCACTCCCAGGAGCGCCAGGGCAGAGAGGAGCCAGAGCATGATCCAAGCCAGAGAGGAGGAAGCAGGACACAGGTGCCCTTGCCTTTTATTCAAGGGCCTTGGCCAGGGTAGCAGCCCCGGAAGAGGGAGAGCAAATAGGCCAGGAAGATAGTGGCCCCACCCGCCATCCTGGCCACTGGGACACCCAACAAGAGAGGGGGCTGAGAGAGCATCGAGATGGGAAACTGAGTCCTGAGAGGCATGTGAGGAAAGCCTGGCACCAGTCAATAGGCCAGAGGAGGACAGGGGGGACATGTTATTTTTATTATTACTACTATTAATAGGTTTCGGCCAGGCTCAGGGGCTCGTGCCTGTAATCCCAGCCCTTTGGGAGGCCAACATGGAAGTTACCGCTTGAGCCCAGGAGTTCAAGACCAACCTGAGCAACATAGTGAGACTCTGCCTCTAAAAAATTTTTTTTAATTAGACAGGTGGGCCAGGCGCAGTGGCTCATACCTGGAATCTTAGCATTTCGGGAGGCCAAGGTGGGCAAATCACCTGAGGTCAGAAGTTCAAGAGCAGCCTGGCTAACTTGGCAAGACCAAGTTTCTACTGAAAAAAAAAATTAGCTGGCTATGGTGGCATGTGCCTATAATCCCAGCTACTTGGGAGGCTGAGGCACAAAAATCACTTGAACTCGGGAGGTGGAGGTTGCAATGAGCCAAGATTGCACCACTGCACTCCAGCCTGGGTGACAGAGTGGGACTCCATCTTAAAAAAATAAAAATTAGCCAGGCATGGTGGTGCACACCTACAGTCCCAGCTACTCAGGAGGCTGAGATGGAAGAATCGCTTGAGCCTAGGAGTTTGAGGCTGCAGTGAGCTATGATGTCGCCACAGCACTCCGGCTTGGGTGACAGTGAGACTCTGCTTTAACAAAGAAATAATAATAATAAAATAAAATAATAATGGGTTTTCTGATCACGCCTTACAGCCGTTAGTCACTAAATTCTTATATCAGCCATTATCATTAACCCCAGGAGAAAGGATACTCAAAATATCTGACCACCTGTCAACACAGGCCAGGGTATTGGCAGTAACAATGCTGCCCAATTGCTTGAGCGGCATCCTGGTGGCCTCCAGGGACCCGGTCTTCCCTTGTCATTTTTAGAACATGAGGATGTGTGAGAGGACCCAGAGATGCCATCAGGGCACACAGGGCCTCCAGGCAGGGGAATTTTACCAACCAAATCTGGACAGACCTCAATATTCTAACAACCAGTGCAACTGAAATCAGCCCTGGGATTCCTGTTTTACAAAGAAGGAAACCAGGGCTCAGAGCAGTGAAAGCTGTGTCCAGGGCCACACAGTAAGGAAATCAGCACTACCAGGATTTGAACCCAAGTATCTCTGGCTTGAGCACGGGGCTCTACCAAGAGAGAAATTGACCTGCCCTCGCCGAATGAGACTCGCGTCGCTCTCCTGTCTCCGCCTGGGCCACCTTGATTTTCACACTTGTTCAATGGGAATAAGGTCAATTTCAACCACCCCATGAGGGGCCTTCCAGCCTGGCGCCTGGCACGTCCCTGTACAAGTCACCCCTTCATGGGCTTTGACACCCCACCTGCTACTCTATGAGGTGTAACTCTGAGGATGTCCCTTCCCCTATTTCAGGCCTCAGTGTCCTCCTCTGCTAAACGGGTGTAGCCCAGGGCCTGGGTGGCAGTAAGTGCCCTCTTTTTTTTTTTTTTTTTGAGATGGAGTCTCACTCTGATGCCCAGGCTGGAGTGCAATGCCGGGATCTCAGCTCACTGCAATCTCCTCCCAGATTCAAGTGATTCTCCTGCCTCAGCCTCCCAAGTAGCTGGGACTACAGGCACCCACCACCATGCCATTTTTTTTTTTTTTTTTTAAGTAGAGACAGGGTTTCACCTGTTAGCAGTGGTCTCCAACTCCTGACCTCAAGTGATCCACCCGGTTCGGCCTCCCAAGCTGCTGAGATCACAGGCATGAGCCACCGCGTCCCGCCTGCCTCCTTACTAATGCTAATGGTGGCTCTGTTAGGATTAGGGGTATTTGTAATAGTGATGCTTGGGCTTTAAGGAAACCGCACACCCATCCAGAGGGGTGGTGAACACTTTGGAACCAGACAATCAGAGTTCAAATTCCAGTTCTGCCACTTCCAAGCTAAGTGGCCTTGGGCAAGACATTTTACCTACTGGGCTTCAATTTCCTGATCTGTAAAACAGGGCAACTAGGAGGACCTCCATCAAAGGTCTGCTGTGAGGATTGAGTTGATTTATGTAGAGCACTTAGAATAGTCATCGTCATCACCATCATCATCTTTGTTGTTTAGCAACATAAATAAGGCTTCTAAGGGGGAAGTGGAGGTTGACCTCTCCTCTTGGCTCAGAGGAGAGACCCCAAGCAAGAGAGAGGGCGAGTTCAAGGTCACCCTCAGGCCTGCCAAGCTTCCCAGACTCCCAGGTGTGGCCCCTCAATCAGTGTGTACCATCAAGGAGTTGACTCTGGAAGGTGCCAACCCTAAGGAGGAAAGATAGCGGCCTGGGCGTGGGGAGGTGGCTTTCTTGATGGGGTCCTGGGGCAGGGAGAAGTCTGGGGACTCGGCTCACATCCTTCCCAGGTGAACCCAGAACCCTTTGGTGCAGGAGAGGTGAGCAGACCGGACAGTGAGTCTGCCGGTGGAGTCTGGAGTCTGGTGAGGAGGGAGCGGCGCCTGGCACTTCGTGACCAGGGGAAGCCGGTCTCTCTAGACGTTATCGTCACTGATAACTCTGGCTGGGTGACAGGCCAGGAGCTGCACAAACACGAGGCTTGTTCACTAAAGAATGAAGGGCAGGCTCTCAAGGAAGGGACGTTTCCCTGCACTTAGCTTGAAACGAGGAGGCAAGGGGGCATCAGACAAGTTGTTTTGTTTTTTGTTTTTTGTTTTAAGACAGAGTTTCACTCTGTCGCCCAGGCTGGAATGCAGTGGCGCAGTCTCGGCTCACTGCAGCCTCAACTTCCCATGCTCAAGCGATCCTCCCACCTCAGCCTCCTGAGTAGCTGGGACTACAAGCACACACCACCACACCCGGCTAACTTTTTATATTTTTTGTAGAGACAGGGTCTTTGTATGTTGCCTAAGCTAGTCTCATACTCATGGGCTCAAGCAGTCCTCCCTCCTTGGCCTCCCAAAGTGTTAGGATTATAGGCATGAGCCACTGCGCCCAGCCCAGAAAAATTATTTAATGCATATACTCTACAATCAAATATGGACATATATGCCCTTCTCCTTTTTTTTTTTTTTTTTTT